>LD345538.1:142239-169324 GCA_001465055.1 Ptychodera flava
CACCATTTTTTTTGAACGCGGCCTTATAGCAGTATTTTCAATCACACACCCAATTAATGAACAGGACTCTATCCTCTCCAAGGACTTGTAATCAAAGTACCCATTAACAAGTTGGGACTATGTCATCAACGATGCCTTGTTTCCATTAAACCATAACTCCCAAACTACCATAATTTATGAAATCACATTTACAAAAGATTCAAGAACGTTGCCACAAAATAGTCAGTGTTGAAATATCTGCAGGAAATCTAACTGTGATAGAATTTCAAGCTGCATACCAAACAATTGACAGGTGACAATATCATGTATTATTTTCATAATCATTTCAATAGCACCCTTTCCCGTTGATGGTATTGATCTGAAAGCCATGACTCTAGGAGAACTTGAGAGGTTATTAGACCACCACCTGATCGATGAAGAAGTCGTCACCAGTCTTCTGAAGGAACTTCGACAATTCTACCAGGACCTAGTGAGTAATAGTAATCAATCAAGTAGTTAGTGTATGTGAAACCTATGTGTTACAATATTAGATTCTGAAGACTGTAAACTCTGGCATATCACATATACAGTGAGTGATCATGGGTTTGACAAACTAGCTCGTCACAATGTAAACTGTTAATTTTTCAATGTAATGATTTGGTCTCTGGTTGTTGTATTTACAGGCGTGCCTACACAAATGTAGATACATAGCTTTTCGCACAGAATAGATTGTTTCTTATAGAACTGATCAAGGATGCTTTCTATGAACGTGCTTCCAAATTGAATGATATTTTGTTTGTGCAACAGTTGATATAACAATACAATGTAATTGAATTTCTATTTACAATTTTTAGGTGAAAGAAAAAATTGATACTGCTCTTTCTGGCCTGTTTGAAGATATCTTCCAAAACTATGATGTACACCTCAGAGGAACATGGTACTTTGAATGTGAAGTCACTTTTTTTGAACATCTGATTGTAATCCCACTTGGACCTATCCCAGTGCCTCTGTGTAAGTTTCCCCGTCTGGGCTTGACCCTTTAAGTGAAAAATGAATAAAGTTGTTTTTAAGTGTGATATTCAGAAAGGGACAACAAACCCATTTGTTTTTGAGAAATTGTCATCAGAGGTAGTTCTATTCGTTCATATGGAAAAAGTCAGGGGTGCTTACAGATTTGGTCTTATCTGGACGTTTATACCTACGTCTGTTCACCTAAATTTCTCGGAGATTTCTGGAGTGATTTCTTTCAAATTTAGTTTAAGAGTTACTCCGTATGTCATAAATATGCACGAAGATTTGTTTTGTGATCAAATGCAATATGACCATCATTTCCATGAATGGTTCCCTCATTCATAACCAAGTATATTTTGCATAGAATAATTCATCATTCTTATGCATTTTGAACGATATTAAAATTTTAAGGGGGCGATGAGAGCTTTTAGTTTCTTTTCTCCTGCTACGATTATGCAAATTATCTGGCAAAGTACCTAATTTATGGGTAAAACAGTTTACCTCAATAATTATTCGTCCATGCCAAAGAAATATACTCTAACTTAAAAAACACTGAAATGGTTTGTTTATTTTTGTATTTGAAGATTTTGGAGCTGGTGGTTCATTTGCCATGACATTTGCAGCTGATGTCAGACTTCTGTCGATGACAGCTGGTGTAAGTCAACGTGGCCTTTGACCTATAGTCTTTTTTATGTGCATTTAGAAAGGTCACTGTAACAAATGTACCAAAAGTCTTTTCTCTACTTGCGCACGCTGCATTGTTATTGTCGACAAGAGAATTATGGGCTTGACTAGAATTCTAATATAAACAATCACAGAACATTTTACACATAGACGCTGTGATGACAAGCAAAGTAATACGTATTTTAAAATTGCTTTGGTAAGTAGAATGATAATTTGCAATTGACATATGAACTATAAGTAGTGAATAAATCATCAAAAGTTACAGCAACTGGTGCTTTAGTGTTTTCTTCGCTTTTGAGATATATCTTTCAATTCAAACATAATGTTGAGGTTCCGTCCATTCATAACCTATACGACAATTCGTGATGTTTGCTTACATTATTGACAAGTGAATTTAAAATCTGTGATTGAAATTCATTCATCAACAATTACCTTGCATGTTGGATACATTGAAATGTATTGGCAAGGCGACGATGTACTTTGTTTATTCATCACAAATCAGGGGGAAACATTAAAGAAAAGATTCATCCAACAAATACGATGAAAGGGAATCATCAGAAAAAATAGCTTTTGTCCCATTTTATATTTGGTTCACATATCACCACCAAATTTTCTAAAAATAAGAACAAATTTTCCTATCGTGGTCTTTGATTTGAACCCTGATGAAATATACTTTTGTTTTTGTATATCTGTAGGTTTCTGTAACACCACAAATTGGATCTTATGTCTATGGTTCCATTAGAGTAGGGGGTGGCATGTCCCGGGCTGAACTACGACTAACAGGCTATTTAATGACTGTGAATTTTCCAAGCAGAGCTGAGGTGCAATTCAACCGTTTCCCACTCAAAACAGAGTGAGTTGACCTTGTTGTTAGGTTCAGCCATAGATAATATTTTCATATCAAAACTAGTCACACATAATTGCAAGTTTAAGACCAGTTTTATTTTTAATTTACCAGTTTCTCGGAAGATACTGTTGTAGATTTTTTTCAAACTCTTTGAAACTTTTGCAATGTTTAGTTTTGGGGAATTAAACCAATTCAATGAAAGAAAACTGCTTGTTAAAGTGCCTAAAAGTTGTTTGTAAGTTTCTTGGGTTGTTTGCCATATGAGATCAAGGAAATCTTGAATCTTGATTCTTTTGAGAATATTGTTTTAAATACATATTCTATAAGATTAGAGCCCTGATACTGGTTTTGTGGACCTCAGTCCTACGGCTAATTTCCCTGGATAGCTTGGGTCCTTCTGACTTATGACCTCATTCTGCAAAGCTTATATCAGGGATATAAAGATTATGATGGCAGAATTTTGTAAACAGGCACTCTTGAGTATTTACAAGCAGGTATTTGACCATAGTAAATTATTGACTAACACAACTACCTTCACTGAAATTGTAATGCCGTCTTCGTGTCTTGTGTAATTTTACCTACAGCATTCGCATGGATACCAATATGGTTCCACTCTATCTAGAACTTCGTGCTATCCTAACCTTTCAAATTAATTTGAAATTCAAGACAATCACGAAAATAATCATAAATCGCCGATTATGGTATTACACAACGCCAACAATCAAAGGAACCATTGTGAACATTGGAGATCTAGAGCGAGATGACACGCCACCTGTGTTTAAGCCTGTCTTGGAATTACCGGTAAGGCGTTGTAATGATGATGATCAAGATCAGAGATTTGTTACTAGAGATAGCAATGCGCACACAGCATTCTGCTTCCTCTAGAAATTCAGAGAACTTTGTGTTTTGTGCCTATGTGTGCAGCTATAGCTTGTAGTTGATTTTTATTGTTTCAACATCAATAGTGAAAATGTACCAATTTTATCATTCCTATAAGGTAATTTCCAACAGTCATGTCAAACATTTTAGACAGAGATCTATATTCTATATCAACAATGGAACTACCCCGGTATAATATTAGTGGCCGACCAGTTTTGTGTGAGGCCTCGCAGCTAGGCGATGTTGCCGTGAGTGTGTTAGGGGTTCGAATCCCGTTTGGGTTATAGTAAAATTTATATTAATATGAATCAGCCTTTTACTATTATGCTCCAGCATATTGCTTTTTTTCAAAATGGTATTAAATATTCTCATAATTTTGAAAAAATTGCTTTCTCCAGAAAATTCAAAAATCACTCCCAAGGAATATCTCTGGTTAAGCCACCATGAAAAAAATTAGCTTTAATCATTTCTCAATGTTTAGCAGCAATATCCTTTCAGTTTTTTCAATACTGCACAACGTTGTTCACCTTGAATAGGGCGACATAGAGAGTCAGTCATGTGCATCCAACTATGTCGAAATTTCCATTCATCTGTGTTTCTCTCCCTAGCTGATTTCATTCACATTTTGTCCAAAAGACATAATACACTGTATCTTATACTAAACATATACCTTCCCTTCCCAGGGCATGGGTAAAACGCGTTCTGCATCGGACTACAGCCAAATGCATGAGAAAGGATGCTATGTGAAACAAATAGAAGGACGCGACTACACTGACCCTGCCTTCGAACTGAAGCTCGCTGTTGAAGATGATCGTAGTGAAGTGGACATGACATTCTGTGTGGGAACCTACAAGGGGGGATGTGATATTATCAGAAATGAACAAATGGGTGGTTCTTCTGTCATTGTTGCCAAGGTTAGTATCGTAATAACACATACTCTGAATTAAAGAAAAATGTAAGACTTGTTCAAAAGAACAATATCATTTATTTATTACCGTACATCTTTTAAAATCAAGTAAACATGAATATGACATTTCACTATTGATACCAGGAAATGAATTCATTCTATGAGATACAAGTGTACATATACAACCTGCTACATGAAGTTAACACTATGCCTACTATCTTGTATAATTAACTTCTCAAAAACCAAAAGATCCTGGAAGCACCTTTTAGGTTACCTAAGTTTCTGTGGGTTTTATACCCTCATATCCTATATTCTTATAGTGCCCAGTAAATTTTTAATTCCCATTTGAGAGTCTGGTGGTCAATTCTGACACTCTGTGATCAGTAGCTCATTTCTGTCACCTGTTTTCATTAATAATAAAGTGATTCTCCGTACTGAGGGTAGTGGTGTTTCAGATGGATGGAGGGATTTCAAATGGACATACTGGCAGTGCTCAACTGGTACATTTCAATGCTGTACCTTTGAACTACCGAAAGTTTCTTTGAAATTTAAATCAAGTATAATGACATCGTAAGTGAAAGTTGTTTTAGATTAATGTGATTTCACAATTGTTAATTCTTGCTTCTTTTCCCTACCATTTAGATGCTTAGAGGAGGAGTTCCTCTATACTTCACAGTGACTGCTGTCAATTCTGCCAAAGCCTCTACCAAGACAGTCTGCCAAATATCAACTTATGATTCTACCCTGCCAGCAGGACGTGTGACACCAGACTTCCTGTCCACTAGTCATCCCAATATTCTGAGAGCTTCGTCGTTAGCTCTTGATGATTCGCCAATATTACAAAGACAGGTCTGTTTATTCCCAAATCAATCCTTACGTTGTACATCATTTCTTTCCACCTCAGTTGTCTAAAAGCAATTTTTCTGGCATTTATATTAGCTTTGGACTTTATATACCAGAATAATGTGAATATTGAAGGGATTACAGACGGGAAAACTATCACCAAAATTTACATGTGTCAAGTTCGCTTTGTTACTTTAGAAGGTCGTTTTTGATTTTTGATGTTTCATATTAAAAAAAACCCACTAATTGTTTTGTTGGTCTTCCAGTACGATGGGTCATTCTTATGTAAGCTAGGGCAGACGTTCAAGTTTATTCCTGTCTGCTCTAGAAGTTTGAATATTGAAATTTAAAAATGTTACATATAAAAGCATTAGGGCTTTATGTAAGGGCACTGGAGCTTAGTGATCAGAAATAGTGAAATGACTTGCATCTCATATATCAACATTGCAACAGTTTTAAGCCATCGGTTATGCTCAAGTTCTAAGCTGCAAATCACGGTTAGATAACCACATTGCTGAGCAAAAATATGTAATGAATTCATATTTTTCATTTTAATTTTCCATCAAGCTATCTTCGTTTCCTAATTTGAACTTTTGCAGGAAGCAATTGGCTTTGGCGAGTCAATATTTGGTGATCAGGTGTTTCCATGGACGGATTTTGACCTTGACAAGAACGCGCATGAACTCGAGATCGGAGATGATCCCCTTGGAACCAAGAGCCTGGATTACTTTGCGGCACCACGACTTGGTCGTCTCAGATCATTGTCTCATCATACCAGAAACTATCTGTATCCTCAGAACTGTGCAAAGGACTGCCTGTCTCTGCCGCCAACTAAGTGTCTGAGTTTCAACTACGACTACGGTGACAGTGGTTTGTGTGAACTGCTTGAAGAAATTGAGGGTTATGAAGTGGAACTGCATGAGGCAAGTTTAACATTATGAAGAGCCTTTTACAATAATCTTCTTTTTCTATCATATTTTTTGATGATCAACATAATATATTTATTTATTTATTTATTATTTATATGTTTTCTGTTTTTCGAGGTTTATTCATTTATTTATCTATGTAGCCCTCTTCACAAAGTTGTATCAGCTTAGAGGAAGAAACACACAATTAACATAATTGTGAATTTTAATGTTAATTGTAGTTTTGGTAAATTAAACACTTTTCAGCAGTGCATGCATGTTTGTGACACTGACTGGTGTTTTTTTCTTTTTAATGTAGAATGGATATTTCTACAACTTTGAGCGTCTTGGCATTGGACACACAGTTGAGTTCGTACATGATGATATGGAACTGAGAGACAATGATGTTCACTATTTCAACATGTTTTTCAACAACTCACTTGGTAGGAGGCAACAAGTTGTCAGTCGAAAGAAAACGATTTCTTAGGATATGGGAATAATTGTTGTTAATAAAGTTTACATATGTCACTTAGAACAGGGGTTAAAAATTGTCACAACTGATTGTTTTCCGTAATAATTTCAGTGTATAATAATGTTATAGTAATGTCTGGTTGTTTTGATTGGCATGTTCTTTGATGTGAGTTGCCAGTACAATGTTATAATGAAGGTTAAAACATGATTTGGTAGATGTTCACATCATTAGCATCTTTGAGGCTGCAGTTACAGCTGTTTCAGAAAAAGAAAAACATAATCAGAGTTAGTAAATTTTATATGAAACTTGCACAGAAACTACTCAAAATAGGAATTTATGTTGCAGTGCTTCAATAGTATTATTAAAATCGTTTTGGTGTGACAGAAAGGGAATGTTATGTGTTTATGTAATGAATATAGAATGGTGACTCATTAACAATCATTTACACGTAGTCTTATCTTAAAGCTGCTCTCTGTAACACAGACCTTGAAAATAATCGTTGATTGAAACAGTGAAAACAAATTGCATTAGATATCAACAATTCACCGAGTTGAACAGAAAGATTAGAGTGAAACATGAACAAGCTTTTTTTCTGTAAGAACTGTGTTTGTTTTTGCGAATGCCTGTGGTTGTCCATTTTAGGTTACAGCCATATCATATCATCAGAAGGGATCATCGCTGACTTTAATCCGCCAGAACCAGGACCAATTGACAATGCAGAAATTGATGAGATCTTTCATGAAACATGCACTGAGTACGTACCTGATGAATGGGAGAATAGGTGTGTTGAAGAAACACCACTGCCAAATCACAGGTGAGTGATGGTTGATAGATCACTACTTCAAAATCATGCGTTTATGAATAACCACTACTCCATTAATGGATATGAGAACAAGATGTCAGAGTAGCTGAAGGTTTCAAATCCAGATGCAATCTAGTAAACAACGGAATTCTTAATTAGAAGGTCGATAGCATAGGTTGATAGAAAGCACATCTGTATCATTATCACCAACCCAAACCTTGAGTGATAATTAAGTGTCCGAACAGTTCGCATAGAATGACATATTCACCCACTGTTGTTCCATTTTTTCTTTCACTGGTAAGATCGATTATTGATGGACCTGGTTCCAATTGTGTCTTCAATGGACATGAACCAATGCATGATATGCTGTACACCAGGGCCAATAAGTATGTTTCAGGTGAGAGTTCTCTGTTTTTCAGGTTACATAGCAGTGTTTCATTTTGAACTTTTTCACAACTTTGCTACTTTGTAAAGGTCAATTACCTTTTACAATGGCCTGTGTTTCTCTGGACATGGTAAAATACTGAGGTCAAGTTTTTGTTTCTCAACTCTTTAAGTACATGTCAGATTTCTTGCTCCACTTAAATTATGGTTAGTGATTTACCGCAAGATACTTTTTACAATATGCAATTTATTAATTTATAATTTTAACCTTAGACTGATTAAGTTTATCATTTCAACTATGTTTTTTGTGTATTGTAGCTAATTGGGATGGTTTCCATGACAATGAAACTGGAATCTTTGGCTACACCTGGACAGTTGGGTTAACACCATGTGAGGACGATGTGCACCCACACAAAGATCCACACTCACATCTCTTTGATGAAAGTGAATGGACTCACACTGGAATTGCTCAGCCTCTAAACTTGGATGGTACGTTTTCAGCACACTCAGTTGACCAGATAGAAAGTGATCACGAACTGAACAATTTGAACTAGGTGATGTTAACATCATCTCTAAGCCAACTGTTACAGTAGTTGAATTGTATGACAAAGTCCTCATGCTAACAGAGTGCCTTGTCAACAAGATCTGTTATTTAATCGAAATGTTTTATCTTGAATATGGAAATATACTTTTGGAGTTGGTTATGCAAACATAATGGATGTACCCAAGCATTACTTAGTTGTACAATGTTGTCTTTCTAGATGGTGTGTATCATGTAAGTGTAAGAGCCCTCAACAAAGTGGAGTTTGGAGGACCCTTAGCGACAACAGTGTGTCACACTACATCATATATCATTGATAACACAGCACCATTTGTGACTTATGTACATCTGACAGAATATGATGAATATGCTTGCATCATATCAACTTTCTTAAACGTGAGGTAGAGTGTTTATTCAGCAAATTTCCATTTTGGTCTTTTGTAATTGTTAATTTGCCACTAATCTGTAACCATTGTCATGATTACAGAGTTTAAATGATTTCACACATGCCATATCGAAACATTCTGAATATAAGAATATCCTTACCGAGTCATGTTCAATATTCACTCACTTTAAAGCCATAGAATTGCGCCATAGTTAAAACCAGCAACCGCCGTATCTGAAATTAAGGTTTGACATGTGTGGAATTTCTATACACAGCGATTTTTATGATAATGGTTACTTTGATATCCTTTGATCATCCATTGTGTGGCATATTGCTGTTGTTTATAAGTGTATAGTTTATCCAAAATTGATCAGCTGGTTCAAGATTCTTAGATCGTAGAGTGTGTTTAAACTCTCCACTTCTCAACTGAAACAAATAATCTTAACAAAATCATGAAGTCTTGTGGCTGCAAATATTTTACTCGCATCACATGAAGTAAAAAGCATTCTCTATAATCTGTAAAGACATTTATAAAAACAGTAATATATATTTGACTATATTTTGTTTTCCAGTGATCCTGACTCCAATATCAGAGAAGTTAACTTTGGTCTGGGCAGAAGTAAACGTGATACTTATCTGCTGGGATGGCAAAGATATGACAGTACACTAAACATCACAGTACATTATTGTATTCCAGATGGTATTCCAGCATGGATTAAAATCAGAGCCATAAACAATGGTGAGTTTTAATAGTCCCAGGGGACTTATAGGTTTGGTCATGTTCATGCATGTGTGCGTCTGTCCGTCTATCTGTTCATGCAAATTTCTCAGAGATGCCTGGACTGATTGCATTCAAAGTCAATTAACTGTGGTGTATTTTAAATAAAGATCATTAGAAGACAGAGTACTGGTTGAACTGCCTCCTTTTTAAACTTATTTGTGCCATGATCCTGGTGTGTTCCCGCACTCTACGCATTGCTTCTACGGTTGTAATAGTCCTGTTTCAAAATGACCTACATCACACGTCCTACACACATGTACTGCATGCTCTGATTGGTTAATCCGCTTCTCTAAGGTCCACTTTCGGAGCAGTCATTGGAGAGACCTCATGTGTTAGGTCTCATTATTATGTATTATTCAATTTACGGCTTCCTGATTGGTTAATGTGTAGGTTCGGTCCTCCAGTGTTCACTGCCTCATTATGAAATGTCCCATGTACATGTACTTTTGGATGATGCCTGCACTTGGTCGCAGCTCGATCCCAGTATAAGAAAGGTACTCATGCCGAGTATTTGTCAAAATATCTAGTTAGGTTTGACCTTGTTCTAGAGTTCCTTCACTATTCATGGCATTTTATGTGATACTGTGAATTATACATGAATTAAATATTGCCAGGAGAAATTTTGTCCTTTTCCCTTTGGTTGAAATGAGCCTGAAACCGTTGCGTAATTTTTGTTACGTAATGCCTTGAAGCTCTATTGTTTCCTCTTGTCATTCACAGGCCTCACTGTTGTCGATGCGGCCGCGGCCCCGTCAAATCAAAATGAAAACTAAAAGCGTGAACTTTGTACGTAACCAACAACTGGAAAACAATGAGCCAACATGCCTGTAATGCATAGAGGGACAGGGTTAAGTAAAAACATGGAAATTTAGCGCATGAAGGTTTGTCGGGCATTTTTCGCCGTAACTTTCGGCCGATCCGTGAACATCACGAATAACGTATTACTTCAGCGGTAGCCAGCAAGCACGTGGGACATTGCATAATGAGACAGTGAACACTGGAGGACCGGACCTACAAATTAACTAATCAGGGATGTGTAAACTGAATATAATACATAGTAATGAGACCTAACGCATGAGGTCCAACCAATCAGCGTAACGCAAATGGACCTTAAATTACCAGATGAACCAATCACTGATGTTGGTACATAAGTCATGGACTTGACTTATGAAACAGGACTAATTGGACTGACTCTTTTTAGAACACTTAACTGCTGATTTGCATATTAGTTAATTTCGTAATTTGGCTGATATGTCAAGAAAGAGTTCATCCAATTTGTTAAACGGGGCAGAGATTTGAGTTCAAATTGCCTTTACAATGACTAAAGACGTTATCAATGTCTTGTTAATTTATTTTTAATTTGCATTTTTATGAATTTTCCTAATTACAGTGATATGTCCCGAAATACTGCATCAGATTTGATAAAATTTGGTACAGATGTTGATCTCACAGTGCTGTACTGCAATTCAATGACACCTAGTAGTATCATTCAAATTAATTGCAAATTTTAGCACTGCATCAAATTTTATGAAATGTGGTATAGGTGATAATCTGTTATTGTTATTATAGGATGCAAAATGTTCAGCAACATTCAGTCGTTTAATAATAAGTTGACTTATTCAATGACCTTTTGTAATAAGAGTGGCAGCCCATATTAGTTTTACGTGTTCACTACCACAGAAATCCTTCTCGGTCATTAAGCACTGTCAGTGTTGTAACATTTTTATTTTTTTATTCTTTTATTTTAATTTTTGATTTGCAAGAGCGTGCAGTTCATATGGTGAGACATAGCTATCTCTCTGAAAAACTGTTGAATCAAGGTTACACCAGAGAAAGACTTGTCTCTACATTCAAATGCTTTTTTGGCAGGTATCACAAGCTGGTAGATAAATACGATATCTCTCCTTGACAAATGATTGCTGATGGCATCAGTGACATTGGGCCTAAGTTGGTGACCACTAACTATTTGACTTACAGATTGATATACGGCGGGTGCCACATGTGGGACAGGATACGTTTACCATTTTCGAAACACCTGACATCGCTTCTTGATCTTTTTGCCGGAAGTCCATATATCTATCTTTTATGAATTTGACTTTGTTGTGTGTACCAGTGCTTTACTGTCTGTGCTTTGCTGTTTTGTGTCTTTGTTAATAACAATTGACTATGTATTACGAATTTTGACGAAGTGTTATTGGATTATGGATGGGTATGATTATGATTACTTTAATCACAGACCCAATTAATGAACAATGCTCTATCCTCTCTTAGGGCTAGTAATCATAGTACCTATCAACGAAGACTTGTTCACTGCAAGTCAAATACTAGTAACTTTACAACGGGACAGATTTAATCAACTATCATGCCCAACACGAAGAAGTAACATTCTAATGCTTTTGCTTATGCCAATAACTGGACATTATTGCACGAAATGCACACCCACATTTGCCTTGCAGTTGATCTGCGTACTGTCGGACATTCTGATTTCCCAATAATCGTGGACACCAGTCCTCCGATTGCTGGTGATGTCTTTGATGGTCCTGACCGTGGAATCGACATCGATTTCCAGTCTACATCCAACAGAATCTGTGCCAATTGGCAAAACTTCTTTGATCCAGAAAGTGGAATCAGTAAGTTCAAAAATCCAATGTTTGAAGAACGTAAAAAAAAGGTAACATTTTGATGATATTAAGAGAGGATACCACTTCAAACAAACCTTGTATAAATCCAATTGTTATTTGCTTTGACAAGGTATAATCTTCATCGTACACTTTGTAATTGTCTGTATTCATCAAAATGTACAATTATTCTAAAATTTTATAAAAGACAGAACAAATATTTGTCAGTGCTTTTTTTAAATACCCTTCTCAATCTTTAAAATGTATTTTTACTATATCAACCTTTCATTCGCATTCTCTGTATATTTAATCGGTCCAAACTAGCCATTGAAATCAAAGGAATTTTACCAAAGCAGGTGATGCAATAGACAGTTTTAACTTTTGACGTTTCTGTGAACAAAACTTATTTTTCCAAATTTGACAGGCAAATACATCTGGGGAGTTGGAACAGCGCCGAATATGGACGATGTTCTCAGTTTTCATGATGTTGATCATACGGTAACAGTTGGCTGCCATGATGACATAACCCTGACTCACAACACCATGTACTACTCTACACTCTTTGCGTTCAATGCTGGATACAAGAGACTGAATACATCTGTTGTGTCCGATGGGCGTAAGTGTTTATCACATTCATTGTCCAATGTCTTTGACACCAAGTTGTAGGTGTAGCTATGCATGATAACTCTTTTTGAAATGAATTCCAGCAAAGTCTTAAAATGGCATGATTTTTACATTGACATTTTTATTTCTGTAGTGTTGTATGATGCAACAGCACCAACAGAAGGTGAACTGAGAGATGGCTTGGATCCATCAGTTGATATGAAGTATTCATCGGAGACAGCTACAGTGTCTGCTAACTGGAATGGTTACACTGATCCAGAGTCTGGTATACTCCAGTATGATGTCAGTGTCTACCGACAATCTGCTCAACAAGGTCAGGCAACATTGGGTCATTGTGTGAGAATTTCACAATTTTAAATTGCTAAATAATAAATTTTGATTGTTCATGTACTACCAGGCATTCTTACATAGATTGTTCTTTTTGTCGTTCAGCTGGTATGGAAACCAAGTCTTCCTACCCAGATGGTTTACGCTGCTTATTTCTTGGCCAATAGCCCACAGATGTGCATTATACATAGGTGATGAGGATGACACACTTTACATCGAAACATTCTGATATTCCAACAAAGGATAAAATTGTTTTGATATCAAAGGCGTTGTCAAAGAAAGAAATTTGTCCTAAATGAGCAATACAAATGTTTGTTTGCATCGTCGTAGAAGATCCACATGGCTTGAAGTTGAGCGACTTTAACCCAAAATTTGAAATTCTTACTATTCAATACTGTTGACCTTTCCTCTAAACAAAGTCTGTAAAATCTTGTTCAAATTCCACCGCTGACTAAATCGTTACCATAGTGCGCAAACACTTCAAGAATAAATAAAATATTTCATATTTCCAATTTAATTGTGTTTCTGCAAACGTGGAAAATTTTATACCCATATGGCTGAGTACTTCAACTGAATATTATTGCAATCAATATCAGGTAATGACACTAAAAGCAGAACCACCGAACTGATCCACAAGGCAGAGTCTGTGTCAGCAGACACAAGTTTTATCGACTGGCATCATTTCCATCTACATCATGGAGACTCAGTCTATGTCAAGTTACACGCCATCAATAAGGCAGAGAGTTCAACAGTCACAATGTCTGACGGCTTTGTCATTGACACTACCAACCCTGTGGGAAACTACGTTGGTGATGGTCCAATTGAAGGAGAAGACAGGCAATATTCTGTGAGTAACAAGCGCTGGGGTGGCATAAAACCTTTCACCACCATGATTTGACCCAATTTCATTGTCATCCATGGTAAATCTGGACCCTTTCACAGGTAATTGAGGAAAATAGGTAGGCACATTTGTGAGTATACAGCCGAGCTACAATTTCGAATGTCCGGCGATAAAATGTAAAATATGATGTCAATATTTTTGGTGTTTGCAGATTAAAAAGTAGTGCTTAGAATTGGTTACATTATGTCTATTTCATACTCAAATAGTCCAGCACATCTCAACTATCTGCCAACTGGGACTTTGAAGATCCTGAGTCTGGTATTGAATACTATGGAGTAGCTATCTATGAAACCCATGGTGGAACTAGAAGACAAATAGAACCCAAGGACAGGTAAATAATGGCCATGCATTTTTACCGTCATATCGGGTAACAATTAGTTGCCATTAAGCCTATGATAAATTACTACTAGTCATTGTAATCTGTAGTGTTGTAATAATGAAGTGATTGTTGATCATGTGTACTTCTTTGACATGTAACTATTTGCCTTCTGCTGTGACAGGCAATCATTAGTCACTTTGAGTATTGCAACAGGCCACTCATACAGCTTTGACAGGATGGTGTCACTTTTATGGCTTTCATAAATGTATCTTGGTCACAGGAATTATGCAGCCAGCTTTTCATAGTCACGGATTTTGCAAAGATGCGCGGTCACAAATAGTGCTCTGGCAACTGATCCTTTACAAGTAGTATATACGGGGATAATGGCCATTTTGAATTCAAATATATCAGCAAACCTTTGGTAATTCGCTTTCGAGGTGCATACTCCCGTACCTTAGTTAATTATGACAGTATCACTATGATGTCAATATCAATAGATGTTATCTCATATATTTATAAGCTCACACAATACAGTTACTGTAATCACCTTACCTACATCACAGGAACAAGTGGTTCAATGTTCCAAGCAGTACCTCAGTGTGGATATCAGAAGATAATTTATCACTTCAGATTGGTGGACATTACAGTATCAGAGTGTCAGCTGTCAATGGCGCTGGATTAACTACAGTACATGATACAGATGGTGTTATCATAGATCCAACACCACCTGTGGTAAGATTAAATGCACACTCCACTTACCCTGGCTATTAAAATGATCATTGACAGTCACCATTTTGTGAATTGAACAATATCTTATCTACTCATTTATGGATTTTAGACTCATTGAGTTTATCTAAACCATGTAGTACAAAACTGTTGTGATGGAGCCTGTGCTCATCTGACTTTTATCTTGTCCACACTGTGTTTTTGAAATTTTGAATATATTATCTGTTATTTACAACAGATGAGATCTGTGTATATTGGTGTCCTGGCTGGTGAAAGTGAGGAAATATTTGATGGTTTTGTTCTGACAACTGATGAGAACGGTATCCTAGCAACATGGTCGGCAATCGATCCAGAGAGTGGTGTACTGGCATACTGGGTTGCTGTGGGAACCTCTTCAGGTATACAAAAATAAATACCCACTTTTTTAAAAAACTTGTCTTCCAGTGACTACTGTAAGGAATTTCCCCATCATGAGTCGTACAAGGGAAAGCTGCAGGCAAAATCCTATAATTGAAAGATTCTTGTTACCTTGTGAAAATTATTGTCAACATTTTTTATTCAAATTGTTGCCAACCATAGTATAGAAAAACAGAGATGGAAAGTGGGGAAAGGCTGGCCTGAACTGTGTTAACCATTAGATCAGTGTTGAATATTTTGATTTCCCGAGCTTTGTACTATCAATTAACGTGGTGAAGATGTGTCTAAATAGTTCATTTTGTTAATTGCAGGTGGATCGGAGATCAGTGACTATCGTAGCATGGGTGTGAAGAAAGATGGCTACATTGATGGTTTAGAACTACAACTCTATGACTATGCAAGCCAACAGCCCATCTACTATGTCAGTGTCAAGGCACAGAATGGAGCTGGTGATTTCTCAACACCTAGGATCTCAAGGTACGATCACCATGTTTTCTCTACATCAGAAATTTCAATTTTGGTATGGCCTGATCATGTTGTGTGGCAGATCTCTTAAATATTCATCAACTGAGGATTTCAATATTCACTTGGTAGGGTGAGTTGGCTGATGTGCCATCTGTATCAAGAATATAATATTTTGTTATTCTTTTCCTGTGCTCAGTCCAATCAAAGTCTTACAAGGTGACATCGCTGGTATTGTGGATGATGGTCCAGACACAGACATCATTGATTCTAACACAATCAGTGTTGATGTTGAATACCAGAAAGAAGATGGAGTTGTAACTGCACAGTTCCATGGATTTGAAAGTCAGATTAATGGTATTGTACATTATAAGTGGGCTGTTGGTACGGAACCCAGGAGAGATGATGTACAGCCATTCAGCAGTGCAGGAATTGTCGTCTCTGAACAACATGACATCCCTGGGGAAGGTATTGATTCTTGTTTTTAATATATCATATTGTAATGAAATGAAAGTGAAATAATCAATTATGTAACTCCAAATCAATTTTTTGATCCACAGCTGATAACATTTGCTAACAAGTTCATTATGTTTCTCAAGTCATAAAAAGCACTCTGTATCACGTGAAATATACCATAATTATTCCATTCAGTTATTGGTCAATGTAACGCATCTCAAGTCCCAAAGTATATGCATAAGGCCAGACATGAGCAGTACCGTATTTAAGTGACAGTAACAAACGTTCTGTTGTTTGCTGCTGATGGGAAATCAAACTGCCAAGAAAGAGAGGCGGTAGGCTTTTTAGTCTCAGTATGCACATTTGTTTCATGGTCCATCATCAGAATTTTTGCATTAACTAGTGTTATCTTCTACTTCTGTTTTTGAAACACTTACACAGGTCTCAGTGGTTCTGGGCAAGCTCAGTCACCTTTAACACTAGAAGATGGAATAACTTACTACAGTTCAGTGAGAGCCATCACTGGTGCTGGTGATGTCCTTGATTCTGTATCTGATGGCTTTACTATGGATTTGACAGCACCAGTCATTACCATCAACAGTTTGGGAGTTTTCTCAAACAATGCAAATGTTACTTTGGATGTCAACTCTGCTCATTATCAGGTAATATGCCATCATATCAATCCAGCAATCGCTATCATTCAATGCAAGTAAATCAGTATGTCCAAGAAACAATATCCTTTTCAGAGCCTCAGCAGAGGTGGTGCTTCTCTGCCAGCTGCAGCAGGAGTTCCTGACCATCTTTTCAAAATCAATTGTGACTGGCGTTCGTCATTCACCATCCTGTCTCACAGCGTTTTAGCATAATAAAAGCCATTGCTACTCTTTTATAGTCTACTCTCTCATCTACCTTTGCATGTCCTTCCCCTTTCCCTTCTTTTAAATCCCCCTTTTTCTGTTTCTTCCCACATCCTCCTTTTTACAGCTTTCCATAATTCTTTCTACTGTCCCAGTTTCTCCTTCCCCATTACCTCTCCTCCAGTCTGTTCTGGTTCTTTCTTTATACTGCTATCTTTCTCTACCTTTCTCCCTCTTTAGATCTTTGACAGTGTTTTGCCACAGTGTGTGGTGCTCTAGCCCTTTGTTACAATAATAAAACACCTCCTCTTTGTGCCAAGATCTTCTTTGTATTGTTTATTAATTTTGTAAAATTTTAGACAGTAATCGTCGTAAATTTGGTTAATCTAGGAACTTAAATGGCGTAGTGGGCATAGCGCTGTCTGTATTTTTGTTAGCAGTTGAATATCACCCATGGTTCCGAGTGTTAGTGTTTTTCTGCCACCTTTGCATGGCAGTTATTTGGCACATTTTTATGACACAACCTCTCCACAGTCCATGTTCTTTCTTTGATTGTCTTATTACATGGTTGGCGTTTTGGAAATGATTCAAGAGGAACACGACGTTTTTTAGCCAACCAATCGGCAAACAGCTTCCAAGATGCTACACATAAGCCCATTTCATATGTCGCCTGAAAAAACGATATTGTACTTCAGAGTACCATTTGGCATTTTAAATTACTGTGAGATCATGTCACTCGTGATTGATCTTATTTGATTCTGAGTTCAATTACATTGACAAATTTCACAATTTGCTCAAAATATTTCATAATTATGGTTTTGTTTTTATTTGTAGGTGTCCAGTGACTCTTTGTCTGCAGAATGGAGCATCATTGATGAGGAGAGTAGATTACAAAATTCAAGTTTCTATTATGGTAGTTTCCCAGGTGCCTCTGATATCTATGACATCACTGATGTTACTGGTAGCTTCAGTATTGCTTATGGTCTAGTCAAACCAATAGCAAATGGGAAACCAAATATTTTGACACTGACTTCTCAAAATGAGGTAAGTTATTCCATCTCTCAACACTGTACATTTCACTTACTATTTCATGAATTGTTAATTATTTGCTACAAACTTTCTATTTCAAAAACCATAAAAACCATAAAACTTTTAGATATTTAAGAAGAACAACCAGAGCTCATAAAAGCTTAAATAAGTTTACTCTACCATTCATTTAAAGTATTGAAAGGGTTTGCCAAAGGTTTTCTGCAGCCCTTTTGCATATACTGTTACCATCTGGTGCTTGTTTTGGTGAAATTTCCCAGGCAGAAATATTCCTATGCCCTATCTGTAATAACTCAAAGGAGGTTTTTGAGAAACAAATTGATGAGAAATTGCATATTTCTTAACTCCCTGTGTGAATACCTTTGACAGATTGGACTTAAGAGTCAGTCAATATCTGGCAGTGTGACTGTTGACATCACACCACCTGTGTCAGGAGTTGTACATTGCCCAGAATACAGTGCAGCCATTGATGAACTGTCATGTAGTTGGAGTGATTTCTATGACAGTGAAAGTAACATTGCATACTACGAATTTGGCATTGGCACTGCAGAGGGCGATGACTCCTTGTTTCCTTATATGAGACTCTCTGTCGACACAACCAGTTACAGAGCTCGAGGTTAGTATTTTGGGCTTCAATTTGAAATTTGCTTTCTGTAAAATGTCAGTTTGCATCTGTAAATTCAACTGCTAAAAGTTTACCATAGCTATGTTAATTATGGAAAGTCTTGGCTAAAGGTGATTTCCGACCAGTTATATCCATAATCGATTCAGCAATACTACATTAGTGCCTTTAACCTTTCCACATATGTTTTGTCCATACTCATTGCTATCATTGGTGATTACAGACCTGTTTATGTGGCCAGTGTAAGGGAACCCCTGTTAAAAGAAAGGAGAGTATACATCTACAGTTTACTCAACCACAAATTCACTGCTTTCAAAAGCTTATAAGAATTATCAATGAGGCAGACAGAGAAAATCTGCAGTTGTCTGCAAGTCAAACTTTTGACTAATGTCTTTCGAGTATGGATTGGTATGATTGCGATTATTTTGAATGAATCTCGCCAGATATCACGAGATTCTCAGCAGTGAAAGTCTGACACTTTTGGCGCTGTACAGACTCTCACTAACAGGTTACTGACTTGGATTAGGTAGGTACTATAGGTTCATATAGTACCTTTATATAGCATATGTACGATCGCGAAAAAATAAAATATTTGTCTGTTAATCAACAGTCTCTTTGGGCTTTGCCTTTTGATTTTCAGGTGGACGAGGTAATGAGAAGCATGGTAACAGTAGGTTGCAATGGAGAGCTCTCTCTCTTCCAACTCCAGACTCTGGCCGGACTGTATACACGGGGAGGTCAGGATTGGTTTTGCAAACCACTGCATAAACATCTTTTTCCCATCGATCAGCAATCTTGTGTTTCCCTCATAGGCTAACATTCTTCACTAAAACCCAGTCACCAGGCTCCAACACAGCTATCCTTGCCCTATTGTCATCCCTCTTCTTGTTGTATGAAGACTTCTTAGCAACTGCCTTTGATACAATTGTACATACACAATCCAGTCGGTCTCTGAGGTCCTGAGCATATTCACCATACATATTTTGCATATCTCCCTCTAGTTCCAATCCAAGGTACACATATAGGTAATCTGGGATGGGTCCGAATATGAGATAGTAAGGGGCATGACCATTAGACCATTAGTAGTTTAGTTCTATGCAAACACAAGTGGGCCTACATATGATTTTCGGTCCTTTTTCTGGTGCTCCTCCAAGGTGCCAAGCATATCAAGCAACGTCAGTTGAACCGCTCTGTCTGACTATTGCCTTCAAGATGGTACGGTGTTGTGCTTGACTTACGAACTCCAATTATTTTGTTGTTGTTAAGTTGTTGAATGACCTCAGACTCAAATTTTCTTCCATGGTCTGAATGTGACCGGCCTGGAACCCAAAGTGCACCATGAAGTTGTTGAAAAGATGCCTACCTGTTGTTTGTGCAGTCTGGTTCTGAGTTGGAATTGCGGCTGCGTAGTCTTTGAAGTGATTAGTGATCACCAGAATGTTAGCTATCCCTCCCTTTGATTCATCTGGTGTCAGATATTCCATGCATACTAATGCCATCGGCTGACTGGTCTGTATATTTACCAACTGATCTTGCACCTGGGGGCATCTTCCTTTAAACACATCTCTCACATGACTTAGCCTCGACATCATGTGCCATGTAAGGCCGGAAGAAGCGAGATCTCACCAAATCTAGTGTTCTGTCCTTACCAAGATGCCCAACATCATCATGCAGACCTCTGGGAACCATCGCTCTGTACTGTCTGGCGGGTACTAGTTGATACATGTTGTTGCCATCACCTATGATACGACTTCTATACAAAATACTGCCCTTGAAACAGAGTCTCTGCCATTCATTGAAATATCACTGAACCTCTGAATTCTGTCTTCCTTTTAGTTCTGGTTGAAAGTTTTCCACTCTCCTTTAAGGATGACGATGCGCTGGATTGCAGAGTCACTTTGCTGTGCAGCCATCAATTCATATCTGGTCAGTATGGGTAAAGATTCACTCCCTGGCAGCATTGGGGACAATCTATGGACTCTTGCACTGCTATATTTGAACAAAAAACCATCTCTACCAAGGGGATCTTTGCAGTCAAATAGGACTGACACACAGCTTCTACCAATGCTTGTGGCACCTCCTTCCCTCTTGTCTCATAGGGATTGAGGATGTCTTGAAGTGAGTTAATGTCAGTCTCCAGGTTAGGAGTGTGAGGCCCATGAGATAGGCCATCAGCATCGGCATTTCTCATACCTCGTCTGTAAGCTCTTCTGTGAACTTATACGTCAAACGTGCGGCAAGCCATCGATGACCATTGGCATCTAACTTTCCACTTATTGTTCCATAGGTTAAAGGGTTGTTGCCCGTAACTACCTTGAATGAGTTCCCATACAGGTAATAGTGGATATTGTCAGTTACTACCCACTTTAACCCTTTCACCACCATGGTTTGTCCCAAATCCATTGTTTTCTATGGTAAAGTTGGACCTGTATACAGGGAACTGGGGGTGAAAGGGTTAAGGCTAGAAACTCAAGCTTGTGAGCTGGGTAGTTTCTTTCACTTGGGGACATATCCCTGCTTGTATTTGCAACAAGTCTCTTCCTGCCATCCTGTTCTTGATGCCATGCAGACAGTGCTGTGCTACCCAGAGCTGTAATAACTTTATCTGCCCTATGCAGATGGCCTATCAAAGATTACTAGGTTTTCCATTTAAAAAAGGTCCAGGTGTATGACACTGCATCTTGTTATACTCAACAATGCGCAGATCGCTCAGGTTTTGCAGGTCACACTTTAGCAAGTCGCAGCTCACATGTCCCCATCGTGTTACCTGTCTTCCATACTAAATCCTGATTTTCCTCCATTTTTGAGCACACCCAACTTGTCTAGATACACGATTCACTTAGCTGCACTTTTAAATTTACACAAAGCCTATTTTTATCTTGCTATGCGAGGGAATTGTTTAGTTTGCTGCCATTGCATGAATGATAGTGTATACAACGGCCAATAGAGGTCATTTTAACATGAAGAATTGCAATTCTCAATGAACGTGAAGAACTGCAATTCTCAACATTCAACATGAAGAATTCCAATTTTTAATGAGCCTGAAGAATTGCAATTTTCAGCATTCAACATGAAAGATTTCAATTTTCAATGAGTGTCACTGAAAGTTGAGTTTCAAAATGGAATCGAGAATAGAATATCAATTTGTAAAATTGAATGCAGAATAGTAAAATATAATATTGTAAAATTCAATTCAGAATAGTAAAATGCCAAATAGTAATTTTGGCATGGATTTGACACCATAATGGGGTGCACCCCATTGCACCCAAAGTCAAAATGATTTTGTAAAATGATATGGTTTATGATGCTCATGAGAAAATTGTATGAACCTACGGTCTCGTGAAGCTTTGATCAGTGTTTGTACAAAAAGTTTCAAAATTTGTCAGCATCGTTTTTATCTATTTATCAACAGACTTAGAAAACAGTAGACTACAACACAGCGGTAAATACTTCACAACTGTGATAGCATACAATGCTGTTGGTCTGCAAGCAAGAGCATTTTCTCCTCCAATAATTGTTGACGGTACACCGCCCATTGCTGGTAAAGTTGTGGAAGTCACAGGAGTCGATGACGTTGATGTGGGTGAAAATGTGAATTCAAAGACAACTTGTGTGACTGAGGAAGGTGAGTGCAAACAATAACTTCCATTACTTACATGTTACAGGCTGACGCTAGACAATAGTCAATCTGGACGTAAACTTAGGTAGGTAAGAGTTTGTTCTTCGTGATTCTAGTAGCCATATGAAAGTTTTACACTAAACCACAAGTGTCAATTGTGTATTACTTTTGATTTCCATTCAACAGAGTGTGATGTACTGGATGTAGTGTGTCAGAAATCACTGACACAGATATCTGTATCCTGGCAACCGTTCACAGATCCAGATACACCCATCACTAGGTAAGACTTGTCTCTCACTGTCTTTTTATTTAGTTCCTATGTCATTATAACATTTGATCCAACAGTGAGCACTAAAATTGAAAGAATGAAAATTTAAAATAACTTGTCTTGATGATTTTGCTAAAATGTTTGTGTAAATTTGTCATTGCACCCAATAGATATTATCACAAGAGTGAACTGATATGTGTGTATGTTTCTTGGCAGGTATCAAGTGGCACTTGGCACAACGCCTGGTGGTGTCCAGCTGAAGGATTTTGATGATGTACCCATTGACTCCTACCACCATTTCTTCAAAGGGCTGAACCTGACTTCTGTAAGGATTGCCTACGTGACTGTGACAGGGAGCAATGCAGCTGGCTTGATAGCCACAGCTGTATCTAATGGTGTGTTTATCAGTAGAATCAGTCAGGGACTGCAGCCCCTGGGAAGTAACTATGTTTGGGATGGTAACAGTGATCATGATCTGTGAGTTTAATTTCATATTTATTGAAAATGATACACAGTAGATTATAGTTTGTTTTTCAGAATGATAAGCATGAATATCACAGTTAATAAATGGACATTTTTTCAAAATATCTCTTACCAATTCTTCTTCCCCAGTGACTATCAGGAAAGCAATGATGTAATCAGTGGTAAATGGGACTTCAGTGGTGATCCATGTCCAATAAGTAAATACGAATGGTCTATCATGAGATTTGATGGTACTGTGATGCAACCAATGTTGGAACTACCAGATGGTAGGTGCTAACATCTGTCATGGCCTTTTGTAGAGTCCAGTGATGTGTTATGAATAAAGCAGTCACACAGGTCCAATTGTTACAATGTTTGCTTGAGTGCATTGAGAAATAACACATTATATATGCGCTTCTGGTTGTAAATATAGAATTAATATTAATTGATATATAAATATAGAATTTTTGTTCTCAAATATATACAACAATGTGTTAAATGTTTCTAATAAGTATTTGTCTATTCATTAAGTACTGATTTATTGAAGTACATGAAGATATTATACTTACCACAAATATGAGGTTTTCATGAAAATTTTTCTTTAATTTTTATAATCTGTAAGACAATGTGATTATTTTGGATACAAAATCTTCGCATAAGTTTATTACTCATAGAATTTTTTTTCAATTAAACTTTATCTTCTTTCCAGTGCAAACATATGGACTGAATGATGGATTAAGTCTTAGTGATATGGAAACTTACTATTTGGTTGTCCGGGCAACCAATCTCCTTGGTTACTCCACGTCTCTGAGATCAGATGGTATATATATCAAGTTGGAGCCATTACTTCCTGGACATGTTAGAGATGGTGATGTGATTGGCTTTGACATCAACTACCAGCCATCTGTGACTATGCTGTCGGCCAATTGGGATGGCTTTGGATTTGACGGCCTCACTCCAGGTTGAAATTAACCACCTCTGGCTGAAATAAAATTACTGATACTATTGTTATTGGCATTCATTGCCATCTATCAGCATAACAAATGGAGTTTCGGATGTGAACTGTGTTGTTTCAAAGTATTACAATTTTTGACGTGTATCATTAAACTATTGAGGATACTTTTTGAAAATTACTTACATGATAAGCTGGTGTTGCACTTAACCAGAACACTTTTTTGAAAGCAACATTTCTTAGCAAGAAAATTCCCTTATTCTGTATATTTTCAAAAAGAAGAGAAACTAAAATTTAATATGATAGCAATAGTATACTAAAAATACGAAGGGGATACATATTTTGGGTTGAAAACCTGAATTTCGGTATTAACGATAAAAATTAATTAATTCATGTCAAAAAGTCAACACTAATTTATCAAATTTAATGTCTCATTTAAAACTAAAGTATAAGTAGAAAAAGCGGCATTTTTTGGCATTTACTTTTGTCATTCTTAAAAAGTATTAAAGTGTTGTAAGATTGATATTCAAAAAAAAGACTAAATCATGATAAGCACAATTGCAAGAACTCTTACTCAAAATTTAGAAATTTATTGCAAAACTAAATCATAATTTTGTTATATAGTATTTAAAGAATATAATGTAACAATTTCGCAAAATGTGATCGAGCTAGATTGAAGTTCATTTTTTAACGCTATTAAGGGGATATAGAAACTGCCAGGAAGATTTGCATGAATTTGCATAAATTTACACTTCTTTCTCACCAAACATATGACTGCTTGTCATGCTTAAAGGTGAACCCAACCAGTATTGTAACCTTGGTTTACAAATAAATGAGAATTAATTGAATCTTTGCAAAACAATCACTTTGAACAAAATATGCCAATTTAAGTGCATCAGTGTGTTTCTCTAATAGACATAATTTGCGAGCAAGAAAGTCATCAATATTGGTGTTCGTCATCAAAAATTAATGAATGAAATCTTTTTCAAACAAAAATTACTAATTCCCCAAAATTTCTCACAAAAATCTCTTTCAAAATTTCCAGGTGATACAAGAAACCGAGAACAGCAAGTAATATCTCACTATGAAGTAGCCGCAGGAACTGACAGAAGATATCCTACAACACGTACTGACATACATCCATTTGTTGATGTAGGTCTGAACAAATCACACACATTCACTGATTTACTTCTTACTCCGAGATCAGTGACTTACTATATAACAGTGAAAGCCTACAGTGTGTCCACTGCAATGGTAGAACAGAGTTCCAATGGAATTCAAGTTGGATCTGGTGGAAAAGCTGTAGCATTGGGTGAAATAACAGTGCCCAGGTTAGTATTGATAGAGGCATAAATTGAGTTTCACCAATACTGTAGAATTCAACAAAGCGTGAGAAATTCCAGTATATAAGACTAAGTATGTTGTCCTCACGCAATTATTATTAAGATAGCTGTATTTAAACACCATCTGCCAAGACATCTGCAACAAAACTAAGTCATTATTAATTCTGACAAACCCTTTGACCCTTGTGGTAAATGCAGACTTATTTAAGATGAATCACTTATTTTTTATTCTTGTTCTTTGCCAACTACCGGTAGATACATCTCCTCAACCAGTGAAATTACGATATCATGGACAGGATTTGAATTCACCATGCCAATCATGTTTTATCAGTGGGGACTTGGAACTCAAGAACACAGCCTGAACACACTGACATGCAGTCAGTTGGTAAGTTTTGCAGCTCATGTAACATCATTTTGTTCTTACTTTAGTCAGCCATCATGTACAAGTTGATAAAATGTACATGAACCACACAGTTCTACACACTACACTCTCAGCGTATTCTTTCATGCTATAGAATCACCTTGACTTTTAAAACAATTGTCAATTTGTCACATACAGTAGCTAGGCAGGAATTACAGTATATTTACATGTTCATAGTTCAAGAAATGCAACAAGTGTAATGTTTTTTTCATCAGATTTGAACTTATTGGTAGATCATTACATTATTCATGTATCAGGAGCTGCACTCTTCATGCTTGAGATTCAAATATTGTAAGTTATTTTTATTTGTAGCAAAATTTCAATGAAGAGAGAACTGCCAAAGCCAATCCTGAATATTCACATCTGTTTGACAAGCACGAACTGACCAATCTAAAGAAAGATACCTTGGTCATTGCCGATGAACTTGACCTTGAAGATGGGCATACCTACAGAGTGTTTGTCATTGCAACAGATGAGACAGCAGAATGCTCTTTGGCGACTGCATCTGTCACTGTGGACACCACACCACCAGAGGAGGGAGTTTTACAAATTGGTGCATTTTCGAACACTGTAAGTGAGATGTGTGCTTGTGTGATATATTGACAATACCGGAATAAACATTCTTCTTTTCAATTTAAACTTTATTGAAAGAAATTCAATCAAGGAAAGAGTTGTTCAACGAGAGTAAATTTTCTATTTCATCTCAGTCTTAGTCAATATTGAAAATTTAACTACAAATACTCATAATGGTTCTACTCCGGAATAAAAAGGACGCGATGCGTACGCCATTCTACATACTCAGTACGCCCAAATAATCACGTGATGCCGGTACAAACAAACCCACATGTGTACTGAACGCGTATGGAAATACACGTACGTCTGTGCGCGTTTGCGCACATGGCTTTGTTTTTACCGTGGTCGATTCGAATTCCGGGTTTGGCCTATTGTCATGTGATGTTGTCAACATATATCAGACATACCGTGGAAGAGAATTTTTAATTAGTAAATAGGTAATGCTACTGTTCACTGCCCAGTTTGAGTGAAGAACTCCAGTTGTCTCTTTTAGTTTTTAGTCCTTTGGGCCTTTGGCCCAAAGTACTAATGTGATGACGCGGCTTCTGTTGTTGCATACAGTGGGCCGTATGCTGTGGACGCAGGTATCTCGGAAACGCTTCAGTAACTTTTTCTGAAATTTGGTCTGGTGGTCATTTTGGCATGTATCTC
>LD345538.1:171805-183050 GCA_001465055.1 Ptychodera flava
TTTCTATTTGATGGACAATAAATACATGTGTAATCAATGCCAACAATCCAGTTTAAGTAATTTGGTTTAGATTAGCCATTGTCCATTATATTACAATAGTTTGTGGTTAAATTTTCTCCCCTTCTGTATCATATAAGTTCACCGTTTCCTGTTTTAGATATTGTTGATCCTATTGAGTTCCATCTCTTATTCTTGATTCACTTTCACATTAACTTTCATTTATGTCCAAACAATTTGACTTTTTGCCAGATTTCACATTTATGGCAAATAATAAACAGTAAGGAGGCACAAAGGACGTTGGTGCCCCCGGGCCCCATGTTATCTATTATCAATTTGTATGCATGATGTGAATAGAGGCAAACTTTGTCTTGTTTTGATGCAATACCTGTATTGTATAATACAGGATTTAATGTACACTGACAAGGCAGATGAATTACGTGTTTCTTGGCATGGTTACCGTGACAACATCAGTGGTATCAAACACTATGAGATTGCGTTGTATGAAGGAAGTTCATGTCAAGATAGCTCTGAGATTAATCAGGTTCAAGATTTCATTCAAGTCTTTGCCAACGATACTAATTACACATTGTTGGATTTAGAGCTGACGGTAAGCATCATCATTTCTGACAATTCA
This sequence comes from Ptychodera flava, assembly GCA_001465055.1. NCBI lineage: Eukaryota > Metazoa > Hemichordata > Enteropneusta > Ptychoderidae > Ptychodera > Ptychodera flava. The sequence goes on from LD345538.1 coordinate 172,440, forward strand.
TGGTTTCACCAGATGTTGTATTCTAACAAGATAGAAGTTTCAAGACTTCCCAAACAACTGCCTTAGTCAAGTAATATTTTAGAGAAGTTATTTTGTTTTGCACACATTTCGTCCATAAATGGTGTGCTGTTAATCTAAAACTCCAGAGTAACTTCTCACAATGCTATGGCACCAGGCTGATGAGTTTTGTATTTGTGTTTCAGGTCAATGTTCCATACTATGTACATCTGAAGGTGACCAACAATGCTGACTTGTCAGTAACCAAGGTATCACCACCAGTATTGGTAGATTTAATGGACCCTGTCAGTGGCAGTGTCAAAGATGGTGACAACTACAAAACTGATAGAATGTATCAGAGTTCTACGTCTTCAATGCAAGGTATAATTTTCTTTCTATTCATTAGACAGAAAAAATCCACGAAGGAATGTGGCACTGTGAAAACCTATCGATAATTCTCATGCATAGCTTCTTTGAAGTCAAGACTCTCTATTAAACAAAAAAGGGATAAATTTTGAGGGTGATATTTTGCTTTTCCTTGCCAGGTGTTTTTATTCACCTTCCAAACCCAGATGTTGAAGCTTGTCCAAGTAGAGACTTCTTGACAGGTGAGGAACCCAGTGGTTCTGATTGGTCAACAGTTGTTGATAAAGGCATATGGTCCATCCAATCAGATCAAAGGATTCTCTTCACTTCAGATAAGGTAATAGAGTTTTCAAGGCATTTATTATCCACAGTATATGTCTGCATTTTGAAATTTCTGATAGCAATTTAACATAAGTTCAAAAAAGAACATGCAATGCTGAGGTTTGTTAGTGGCATAATATTGGTTAATTTGCTTAGTGTTTTGTTAATTTTAAAGATAGAATCATGTCTTTTTTATGGTCTCGCCATCATCTAGGTGTCTCATTCTTCAGATGGTCTGACAATAACCATGACAAGAGATGTGAAAGAAGAAAGAATGAACTCTGGTGCTCTTTGTTACACAAAGCCAGACATTATTAAAGGAGGAAAATATCAGGTATGATGACATTTTGCACTTATCATTGAAATACAAAATTGGTTTACCTAGCAATGAATTGTCATTGAAATATAATTAATGTGTCTGATTTGAAGCATCCAGCAACAAATATTAACGCAAGACAGCAAAAATACATAGATTGCACCAGTTTCATCCTTGAATTTTCTTCTGTCAAGATATAGCATGTTAGAGAAAACTCAAAAAAATGAATAAAAACCTAAGATATGTTAATAATGTTGAGTTATCACTAACCTTGTAAAGGTTGAAATACTTGCTGCTGGTAGTGATGTTCATGCAGTCACAACTTTGGTGATGTGGGACGGTCCAGCTGGTGTTGTCGGTGATTTTGAAGCACCCCTTGGAGAGAAAACCTGGGAAGACAGTGTGATGGAAAGAGAGATGTGTAGATGTTGCACAGTGCAGAGTGAAACATCAACAGGGAACAGTGAAAACATGTTAGCTACAGCTGCGACTGAAATTACTGGTAAGTAGTAACAGTCACAATGCCAGAAGGCATTCATTAACAAGAAAATATGATATGTCAAAAGATGAATTGTTGGTCCAGCAAAATTGGGTGTATTCTTTTTATACAAATGAAAATACAGATCACTGAAATCGTTTTCAATTACTAATTTTTGTTCTTTGTGTTTGCAAAATGTGCTAAATGACTTCAGAGAAGTGTTCTACTTGCTCATTTTTTGCATTATGTCTTTGATTTTTTCCTTCTTGCCCAGAATGTGATTGTAACTGCACAGAGTATTTCATGAAGACGTCCCAGACAACAAATATCCCACCAAGTGGACAGTGGACAACAACAAGGGACCGTGGCAAGGTCATAGAAGATGAACTCCCTGGCAAAACTTACACTGGTGATGAAACTATGAAGATATATGCCTTCAACGCATTGGGTCTTCAACTTCATTCAGGTATGATGAGATGGTCCATACATAGCATTAACTTCCATGCTACATGCTCCTTGAATGTCACTTTAGCAATATACCATACACCCAGTCGCGATTCATTTATAAAATTGTACCGACCTAAAACACAAGGGTTATGTCACTTCAAAATAATTACACTGTAATGCTCTGCTCGACCTCTCACATGGCCACCATCAGTTTTCAAAATATCATTTTACTGTCAGAGTAGGGTAAAAATTAATTTTTTACAAAGATTATATCTTCCACTGACGTATTCGCATTGATCTTAAATAATTAATTTTCATAATAGTGACTTTATTGCTTTGTTGTTCTCGAAAATCCAAATCAGCTGGTAGGACTTACTATCGGTGATTGTGTGTGTCTACTCTTGTTAGCCATGGTGCATGAGTTTCGTTTGCATGAGTTTGGCACAGAAGGCAATCATATGGACAAAGCCGTATCTTTACAACCAAGTGTTGTTTTATTGGCTACAGGTGTTGCCATTGACAACAAAATCAAACACTTTGCGGTTCTGTGGAGCAGACATGAAAATGACACGTTTGAACCAAAATATGAGATTGTAGAGTTGCCATTTGATCCATCGCTAACCTGGCATATGTACACCCTGCAAGTTACCATAGATGAAGTGGGTTCACAGGTAAACAACCAACAGTATATCATATACGACCACTAATGTATTTATACAATTCTGGTTGCCTAGGAACAGGCAAACTTTTGTTAAAGAATATATGGCTAGTTTTCAATCGGGTTCGAACTCACAACATACGGCATCAGTCGCCTAGCGGAGAGGCAACAGACAGAACCGCTCGGCTAAATCCCTACTCTCAAAAAAGAGTGGTTCAACAGCCGGCTAAGTTGTTACATTTTTCTGACTGCGACCGCTCCACACGTTGTAGAGTTCGTGAAGCACTCACGCACATACGCTCACTATCACACATCGCACACACAAACTTTATCGAAGCGAAGCAATGAAGGTTACAGCAAACAATTTCAGGCAGGTAGACAGTTTCTATCTTGCATCAGCTGGCGATTTTATCACAAGTAGGTCTGTTGTGGTAGGAAGGGAACAATGGGGACCATTTGTAATCAGAAGAGGGCCTGTGGGGACTTGAGTGAAGTCTGTGGAGAAGTAATGAGTTAGCGGAAAACTTTTGGGTGAGATGATAAATTATCAAATCATGGCCAGAGGGCTGTTGTGAACAGTTTTCATGTTTTAATGTTTTCGGAACTACCTGTGAAGTTAACAATTAGTATCTTTTTGTACAACACACATCCTGTTACAATTTCTTGAAATCAAGTACTTGCCTACCTCTTATTTTCTATTGTAATATTTTCATATTTAGCTTCTCGTCTACTTATAGACAGGAAAAGTATTCTTATTAAAAGACTGTGAAGCAACTTCCACCTGTCAACCTCTGGTGTGAAAGCAACTTCCGTCCGTCAACCTCCAGGCATTCTGATGGATCGTATCAATCAAAAACTTGTCGGGGTGCTCATGATTTGGGTTGAGGTGTAGGATAGCAATTTTAGAGCAAAATTGAGCTGTGTATGTCAACCGAAAGTTTTACATCTCAAAGACTAAAAATCCACCAAAATTTGTATTTTTCAGTCATTTTATAAAATTTACACTGTACAACATTGACCAAACTGCAATGTTTAAATATGTTAAACTCAAAGAATTAATTTTTTTGTCGCGGATTAAATTATTTTTTGAAAAGAAGTTACTTTTAAACACTTACAGTATCATATTCTTTACAGACTTACGTATTTGAGGGTAAACATGCCTATTAAAAAATGGCAATTTCATCACTTTTAATTTTTTTAATACTGCGACAATTATTAGCCGTGACGTTTTACAAACACAAAAACCTTAACCTTTGAATGACTGAACGATTTTGACTAGATAAGCCTTTTTCAATATTTTCAAAGGACTTGGAAATTGCATTTAAAAAAAACAATTTTAATAGTGATTTTAAAATTTTCATTTGGTATACATGTAATTTGCAGACACCAAGTTGTGCATTTCACATGCACTCAGGTCAGCAGGGAAGTGCGTCATTACTATTTCCAGATTCTTATTTCTTATTTAACTTCTTTGCACATTGCACCATTTTTAGGCAGTTTACTGTAGCTTAACATTTTTCTGATTGATCATCGATATATTTAGTCATTTTTGGGTTTTGGGGGAGCCAAAACATCATCAAGTACTTGCCAACAACTCGAAGCCAACAACCAATTACCTAACCTGGCCACACACTGGAGAAGCTACAACGTAATTACGGTATTTGTAACAAATTTCTGTTTGTGGATACAAATATTAGGTGCCATACGTTTTGAGTTCAAATCCCCTTAAGATTAAACTGAATCGAAAGTAAGGGTCCAGAGTAACATCAGACTTTTCTTTACTATAAACTATATCTCTATGTTCGTAATTTCTTTGTTTTTTCAGGATGACTGGACAGTGGAGTTGTTCATCGATAATAAAGCTGTGGCATATATTTCCAATATCTATCATCTAAGTGAATCTACCCAGCTAGTCATGTCTGTTTGGAATAGATTAGACTTTGTGCCAGACATTACAGATGTTTTCAATCCACCAACAGCAAGTGCTTCATTTAAATATCTTCTGTAAGGGGTTAAAGCATTGTTTTGTTTTATGAGTTTGAGAGGAGAGAGTGAATAATTCATGGTTTGGCAGTGTCAATTTTATGTTTACAATTTTATTTTATATTCCTGTAAGGTTGAAATAGGAACATTTTTCAGAAACCCTTGCAACATTTCAGCTTTGCTGGGTTCTAATGTTACTGCAGTTGTATGATGAGGAAACCTCTTGTAAAATGACCTTTGAACCCCTCTAACATTCACCTGCGTTCTGCTCTCGACAGAAACATCCATACTGTTTGCTTGGGATTTTGTTAGTACAAGTGTCCCATAGAGCATAAATATTGCTGCCAGCGTCTTCTTGAAAATTTCAGTGCAATTCCTACATTTTAATGGAAGGTTAATGGAAAATGTGATTCCTGTTATGCATGTGGCCATCTTTCATTCTGTTACTATGTTTTGTAATTTATGTGGGATAGATCACACTATTATCATATCATTTGTACTCTAAAACATTCATAGGAAACTTTCTGTACAAAAAGACTAAACTTTAGAATTTTTTTGAGATTTTTATCACTCTCTTCCTCAGGTTGCCACCATCAGCCAATAATCTCTGTCGCTTTGGTGATCCGTTCCGTGGCGGGGACAATGCAATACAAGCATTCCTTGTAGGAGTTGGTTCAGAGAGATTGCTGGATGATGTGGTTCCTTTCACACAGGTAAGATGACATTTGTGTTACTCTGATGTATTCATCTGTTACAGCAAGCACTTCAATATGGATGGATTAGATGAGCTTGATGCAATTGTCACTTGTTGATCTCTCAGACGCCATTTTCTACTAAAACTTAAAATAAAACCATTTACAATAAAGCCATGCATTCAAAATTGGTAAAATCACATTCCATGGGGCGTCTTTATGCATAAATTGTTGCCAACCATAAACACTCAGTAAGTTTCAAGTCTCTCACAGTGTCTTGACAAATGGTCTGACTTTGCTTGTAAATGAAAGGATAGATGTACGTAGATGAATTCAGAGTGCAGAGTATAACAACAAAATATATTTTGTACAAGAGTAATTCAAAGGGGAAAATATGAACAGATTATACCAAAATACACTACACATAAAATGCAGTTTGCACGAAAGTTATGTGCAAACTAGGTGTATTTTCAATGCTTTTCACTTCTGAAATTGGTTTTTGTATCTTCTTACAGGTTGTTAGTCCATGTGTACCCTGTGTAAAACCATGTGACATGTTCAACTGCCAAACAAGCTGTTCTGATACGAAGACATCACTCTACCATATTGAACTCAATGATTTAGACTTACGACCTGAGAGAATTGAGGAAGAAGATGGAGTCAACACAACTGTACCTGCCACATACTACTTGACTGTCAAAGCCATCACCGGTTTGTGCTCCTATGTTTCTTCTGGAAGTCCCGATTGAGTGCTCTTGTAGTTTCCCCGAACCTTTTTCTCAACAAGGAACTTCCATGTCAGTGTTTTGGTGTAGTTCTCTGTATGATCAATTGTGACAATGAAAAATAGAAAATTGCAGATTCCTGTTACAATATTCAAAAAATATAAATGCACATGTTTATCATAACAAGAAATATTTTGAGGCAGAATTTATTCAAACTTTTAACACCTTGTTAAAAGAAACTGAGCACAGAAACAGGCCCTATCTATAAATCTGATCTTGTGCAGTTAGCAAGGACAAGTCAAATCATGGACTATATTTTGGTGACTTTCATGGTTGTATATTTTATCTGCCCGGTTGTTTAACTTGTAAATGTGTAAAAGATTGAGGAAAAACTTTGTAGAATGCAAACTAGGTACTCTCCTTCATAGAATTAATTATAGTACAGTAAGATGACACGGTGTTAACAATAATCTCCATAAAGGGTCTGGAAGGTCAGCAATGATGTCATCCAATGGTGTGTTGGTTGATATCACTCCTCCAATTATTGAACACATGTACCATATAGATATGGATTGGTCAGAGACAGAGCCCACAGAATATCAAAGTAGCAACAGTACCATTGCTGTTAAATGGGATGGTTATGATATTGGTAGTCAGGTAAGTACTGTGACAATATTTTTTTTCTGGTTTGACAGTTTATAGCTACAATCTATGAGACAATTATGCAAATATTACAGTGTTAAGAAGAATCAACTTTGAAATATATTCATCAGCATACAAGTTTTCATATCACACGAGGTTTCAAATTTCAGATCAAAGAATATCTGTGGGCAATAGGAACAACACCAAGTGGGAATGACATTCAAGATTTCACATCAGTGGGTCTGCAGACGTCTGGAACAAGAACTGGTCTGATGCTGGAAGGCAGAACGGTCTACTATGTAACTTTAAAAGCAATTAACAATGCTGGCCTGTCAACAACGATAATATCCTCAGGTTTGTATTTTTACTTCTCTAACAAAATTCAAAAAATGAAGGAAAATATATTTGTCATATTCATCAAGGTCATGCTGCTAGATCCTGTACTCAAACTTGCCTATCCATCTTTACCCAGGTGTGACTGTTGTGCTGAAGGCACCAGACACTTCTAATTCCAGCAGTTCATTCACCTGTTATGGAACCAATGTTAATACAAATGTATTAGGTATTGATCTGTGTTCGGATCAGACTTCAGTTGGATTGACATGGGAAGCAGTTGACAGAGATGAGCTGGTGGACCAATATTGTAAGTTTATCATAATGAACATTTTCTCTGAGTGTGATATTTTTAAAGCTCACCCAATGTCAGTTTCATTTTGGTTGGACAATTTTCAAATAGTTTGATGAAAGGCAACATGGTGTACTGCTAAACATTGGTAAATATCTTCTATCAAAATTTGTCATATTTATGTTCACTAAATTCTTGACTAATTCTTGACTGATTGAATCTAATTCATCCTTTATTTGCTCTGAAAAATATTATGACATCAATTAATTCAGAAAACTAAATCAGTAACGTCCGTTCATAGATTACAGCATCAGTTCATCCTATGATGGCCCTCAGGATGTCATTGCTGACGTGCTGGTTGGAATCAATGCATCAGGATCTTCCGGTGTCAAAGACGGATATCTGGTTATTGATGATATTCCATCGGCCAACTTGTCAGCATTGAAACCACAGGATGAAGAAGAGTATCAGGAAAGACTGGAAAATGGAGAGGAAGAAATATACACAAATAAATTCCTCATGGAGCCAGGGAGGTGGGGATTTACATGTGTCTATCATAAAACCTAAGGATCATGAAATCACAGTTATTTAGAAATTCAAAAATTTGGTCAAGTACCCTCTTTTGCCTAGACTGGTAGCCTTTAGGTATCCAATTCCAAGGGCCCCTTTGTATATTTCGTAATTGTGTATTTGCATATACATCAAGCCTATAGCTGTCTCAGTCATTTTTCTTCAATATCTCAAACGATACAAAATCAAATAATACAGTGTTTGCATATTGTTTTGACAAAACTAAAATGGCGGTGAAGTCAGCGATTGTGTTCAAAATAAAATTTATTAAACTAATAACTAAGTCAAGTGATAAAGTACAAGCTGTTAAGGTTTACAGGCTACTTATCTCAGCTTGGACAGCACAAACTCCTTATCTCCAGAGAGTTTACTGTAGACAGAGTACACTGGACTTCACAGAGCAAATTCAGCATGTGAGTGTGAAGGTCTTGAAGTCCCAAGTAGTCTTTAAGTAAATACATGAAGTGACCCCGAGAAAGTCTAACTGAAAAACTGACCGTCCCGTATTTATACCAAATGATTATATCTAGAGAATATAAGAACAATCTAGAATTCTATTGATATGCTAATGACTGTTCTACAAATATCTTCACTTGTTATAAACATGACCAATTGAACTCAAGGTCATGGAGGAGAATGACCTTCAGAATGTACTAGACTATAATTAACACAGGTCATGGGTAGGGAAGAATAACTTACATAACAATACGGGAAAATTTAGTGTGCAAATACAAGTGATACAAAGATGTCCTTCCATCAAACTATTGCTGCATTTGATACCTGGGAAAAAGGCTTAATCAACAGTTAAGATGCCATGGCTGTAATGAAAAGGAAGAAAGATATAACTTTCATGCATACGCATGTATGTGGAGTATGATTGTTGCAGGTACTTAGATTCAACCCTGTCAGCATGTTTGAGTAAAAAACATCATGCTATTTCATGTTACTGTACCTGCATATGCATGACAAAGTCAGTTAAAGGGTGGATATGGAAAACACACTTCAAATATCACAAAAACAACCCAAAACTTTATGCAGAGTAAATGCAATGATGGATATACTCTGGATAGTGTTGTTTAAGCATTGGTATGCATTCTATAATTGATGAAAACTTCAACATGGTCTATTAGGGACCGTTCAGTTTGTATGGCCTTAGGGCCAGCAAAATCTTGTCACCGGTGTTCAAAAAAATATAGACCCCTCCCCCCTGCATTTTTCGTGAAAAAAAGATGAACCCCCCCCCCTTTGTCAGACGAAAAAAAATTGATGACACCCCCCCCCTGCTTAAAAATAACCAAAACCCATATGTTAAATTTACCCGCACAGTTTGGATTTGAACTTTATTCGTGTTGCAGAGATGCCCATTACGTAAAGTCAACTTTATTGTAGTGGGCCACCAAAGGTAGCCCGCTGGTAAAGAGGGTCGATCATGGCCATTGCATAAAGTAAATTTTACTGGACAGGGCCGCTGAAGGCGTCCGGCCGTTAAGATTGTCATGGGGTATTACATAAAGTCAATTTATTGTAGTGGTTTGCCGCAGGCGGCCCACCGGTAAAGAGGGTCAATCATGGCAATTGCATGAAGTAAACCTAATTGGAGTGGGCCGCCAAAGGCATCTGCCTGTTAAGATGGTCATGGAGTATTACATAAAGTCAATTTATTGTAGTGGTTCGCCGCAGGCGGCCAGCCGGTAAAGAGGGTCGACCATGGCCATTGCATGGAGTAAACCTAATTGGAGTGGGCCGCCAAAGGCGTCTGCCCGTTAAACCCCGGTGCGGGGTATAAAAGACCCCTAACGCATCGAAAATTCATAATGGCGCTTGAGTGACAACTGGCAACAGCAAGGTAGACTACATCGTATGATTTCGACAAAGGTCGGACTTCAATTTCTTCAATAACGAAGATATCTATGAACCCAGTCCCCGGTTCATCCCATTGCTCCGAAAATAAACATAACTCGTGATCGTGATGAGTTGTCCGGGGACAAAGCAATCGAGCAGCCGACCTCGATCGCTTGCAGATATTGTGGTACGCGAGATTCATGGAAATCTCGATCCTTCCATGATGTAGTGAACTTATTTTTCTATTTTAGCGATCGGTCATGACGTCGCGTCGTTCACCTGTTTCTTACCATTTTCCTGACCGTGTTTCTCAGTCAATGTTTAGATCGGTAATTCATGATTTCAACATACGAAATTACCAGCTTTGGATTATTTTTAATGTTTATGTTTATTACTTTCTTGATGATTATTTCCACTACGCGTACTACGTACGGCGTCAATTCCGTATGTAGATATGGCGGTCAGTAGCAGAATCATTCTCGAACAATGACCCCAGAACTTCACTGAATCAACTCAGCAAAAACTTCAGTACATCAACTCAACACGCTCCTGTTTTTAGGAAATTGATATTTTTTCCTTCATTCTTTTTTCTCTCGCGTATTGCGAAGGCTGTACCTAAGCTTATAGTCAGAGCGTGAGTTGAGAGCAAACAGATTACGCAGATAATGCGAACGATAGCAACCGTTACCAACAGACTCATTATGCAGAGCCATGCCCCAAAACGCCCACCAAAACTTGGCATTAATCCGGATCCCGGTCCATTTCGCCCCGGGCTTTAAGAGGGTAATGGATAATACATAAAGTATATTTATTGTAGTGGGCCGCCAAAGGTGGCCCGCCGGTAAAGAGGGTCAATCATGGCCATGCCATAAAGTGAGCTTTATTGTAGGTATTATGTTTTTGAAAATGTGGTGACCCCCCTTCCTAGCTACCAGTGAAAAAGCGATGA
>LD345538.1:183181-199569 GCA_001465055.1 Ptychodera flava
CTGTAAAAACTGAATGGTCCCTTAGGTTGTCTCCACAAACTAGAATACAACGAAAAGTGTGTAATACATTACTTTAAAAAAACTATATATCTCACTAAAGCTATAAATTTTCTAATAAGATGACTTTTTGTGTCAATCTTTTAATGTTTTAGAGTCTTAAAGTCAATACAATAGTGAGTGAGAGGCACTGTTATCTCTCTTTCCCTACAGAATGTTAAGTTTGTGTTGTTTTGGAAGCCTGTCTTAAACATAGTATGATGCAATGCCAGATGTTTTTTAAGTTACTAGATTGTGAGATATCCGATATTGGTTATTTATGAGAAACACTATTAGGCAATGTTGAATTGGCATATGTGCTATTCCTATGCTACAGTACAGAAAAAAATTTTAACTGTATGTTTTTAGAACAGCCAATGAGTTTATGGAAGAAAGATCAAATTTCCAATGTCATGATCAAACTCAGTCTTATGTGATTCATATCAACCTCCACATCAAAACTTTCTCAAAAGTGTCGTGATTGGTGGCAAAGGTTTCATCGTTTAGCAGCCCATGATTGTAACAGTTCGTTAACCTTCAACAAAAGCTATAACACTGAGCAAATTATTAGAAACCATCAACATGTTGATTAAAAACCGAAACTTTTTGTATATAAGCTTGAGAATATGAACATCTGTACCTGAGGCACAGTTTACCTTAACTATTGGAACTATATGGAGAATTTTTTTTGGTAAAAAGATTGGGCTCTGTGTTCTTCAGCTGCAACAAAATTTGAACATTAGTAAATAGTATATCATTCAATCATGTCTCCTTCACACTATTTTTAGCATAACTTGGCTTAACTTGGCTACAAGTGTACAATTTTATGTTGTGGTTACTTGTGCTGTTGATTTGGTCGAATGTCATATGTCTAATAATTATTGCACATCTGTGCACGATTTTCTGTATTTTTGTATATTGGAAAGATATATTCATCAATAAATTAGTGACGCATTTTACTGAAGAATAATATCATTGAAAGTTCAATAATTTGTTGAAGACACCCAGTTTAAAATAGAAGACAAGTACCAGTTACAGTTGTTTGCGTTGACACATTGGCTATAGACCAACTTGACATATTATCTAAATCAAGGTGTTGTAAACACTGTAACAGTAAATTACAATGAAATCAACACTGCAAAAGTTGAAACATTGTCTATAGTAGGTGATCAAACCAAGTCAAAACACACCTTAACACTTATTGATGCACAACCCGCTAACTGTCTGGGATGTATTGCTGCCGTCAAATGTAAGGCTTTTCACATATTCATGTTTTTGAACTGACATACAAACACATGCATTGTTAACAAATAAGCCAGTATTTTCTCAATACAGTTTAGGGACCGTTCAGTTTTTACGGCTGGGGGGCAGCAAAATCCAGGGGGGTCATCGTAATTTGGAATCCGCGAAGGGGGGTCATTGCTGTTTCACTGGTAGGAAAGGGGGGTCACCACATTTTCAAAAACATAATACCTACAATAAAGTTCACTTAATGCCATGGTCATGATCGAGTCTTTAGCGGCGGGCCGCCTTTGGCGTCGCACTACAATAAATATACTTTATGTATTACCCATGACCCTCTTAACGGGCAGACGCCTTTGGCGGCCCACTCCAATTAGGTTTACTTCATGCAATGGCCATGATCGACCCTCTTTACCGGCGGGCCGCCTGCAGCAAACCACTACAATAAATTGACTTTATGTAATACCCCATGACCATCTTAACGGCCGGACGCCTTCAGTGGCCCTGTCCAGTAAAGTTTACTTTATGCAATGGCCATGATCGACCCTCTTTACCGGTGGGCCACCTGGCCCACTACAATAAAGTTGACTTTACGTAATGGCCCGTGACTCTCTTAATCGGAGGGCTGCCTTTGGTGAACCACTCCAATAAAGTTTACTTTATACAATGTCCATGGACATAAGTCAATTGTCTATGGACATGAAGTTCAAAATTGCCTTACAGTCGTCCTAATTAACAGACGTTTGCATGGATGTGGCTGAGAAGTTTGTGCACCGGGCATCTCTGCTACATGAATAAACTGCGCCGCGTACCAGAGTTCAAATCCAAACTGTGCGGGTAGGCTAGGATAGCAGCTTCTCTGAGAGTGTGGATCAGGTGGTGTTGTTGTGACTACATCTGACCTCCTGCTGGACAATATTACAACTTTATGACAGTTGATTCCTTTATGATCGACTCAATAAATGTGTAAGTTCGTCTAAAGCCAACGAGTCAAAGCAAACCATTGTAACAATCAATTTGTTTCTGTTTTAGGATTTTATATTCACGTATGACAGCCTGCAACAAAGGACACAAATGCACTCAGTATCAAGTAATCTGGACACTTATTATACGTGAGTGAAATATTCATCATTTGTCTTGTGTTACTTTTAAATAGTGAAGATAGACATAGAGATTTCAAGTGAAGATAGACATAGAGATTTCAAGTTTTTGCCTTTATCAAGGCAATAAATACTGTCTCATGTGATTGGTTTATTAGTTTATCAAGAACTGGAAACCAAACAAATAAATGTCTAAAAATTGATTGTAACTGCTCAACTGAAGTAACCTGTACAGTTCTTGTCTGAATAGCAAATCCACAAGTGCTACTTTTCCTGCAACAACACCACAAATAGAGAGGTCTAAACTTGCATTCAAGCGAGGATCTATTTTTGTCATTTTACTTTCAGGTGATATTGATAAAATCGCAAGCACAAGACTTAATGATGGTCGGGACAAACTAAAAGTAGAATTGTTCAAGGGTGATGCACCTGAAGAACAGAACAAAGCATCTGTTGTCATAGAAACAACCACAGGTATTTGTTCTAACAGACACTTTTATGGCACTGTACAATATTGTCAAATACATATATATTCAGATATAACTGAATAAAAGCCATATTGAAAAATATATCTCTGTATTGCTGTCTGATGTGATAATTGCTTGATTCATGAAAATTTGCTTGAGTTTGTTTTCATCTCTAATTTTTATTGAGGTCCATAAAAATTAAGCAGATTAGAGTTTTTATGGTGACCTTTAAACTTCAGGTCAAGCTGAGGGCACTGCATTAGCTGCTGGCATGTTGTCAGATGAAGATTTGGAACAGGAGTACACGTCAGATGCTACGGTAGAGTTCAAACCTTATGTTGTCAATCCGAGATACACTTCTCATTCAACAAGCAGGATACTTAGACACAGGTAATCTCCGTATTCTCCTCATTAATCAAATTTCAAGAAATATACCAAACTAATGGACCAGTGTATAATCAATGTAATCTGATATGGCCATCTGGTAGATATATATCTTTGACTTGCAAGAGTATGTAGGACTGTCTTATAAAGGTAGAATACACCTTTGGGACATATTTCAGAATCACAAAGTTTTACAACATTTTAGCTCTGCTGTCAGCAATTTTTTGTCGACGATGTATTTCACCAATACTGTTTATCTTATAGCTTTTATGTTTGGTATAGAGGTCTATAGGGATGATCATTGTGTGATATATTTAATTATGATACAATCCACAATTTTGCATTTTCGGGCAATTTTTGCCATTTTTGATCGATTAATGTGTTTTAAAAAAAAACTTCTTGCTTCATACTTTTGACAATTAGTATAAATGTTACTAAAGATTAACATCATGAGAGATATCGAAACAATGATGAAATCTGCAGTTCTGTATATTTGGGGCAACCTTTGCAATTTTTGGTCAAAAAATTTCTTTCTTAAAAGACTGCTCCACTGATAGCTTTGATATAAGCTTTCTTTGGGTCATTTTAATATGACATATTGAAATTTATGATGAAATTTGCAAGTGTGTAAATTGGCGTAATTTTCACCATTATTGGTCAAAAATTTGTTTCTCAAAAATGCTCGTCTGATAGCTTTGATATTTGGTGTATATTAACAGTTTTCTGGGGTTATCTCGATATATTATAGTGAAATTCTTATGAAATCTGCAATTTTGCTCAATTTTGCCAATTTTTGGTCAAAAATTTTTTTCTCAAAAAAAATACTCCTCTGATAGCTTTGATATTTTGGAGACGTGTACTTAGTGATGATCTTAACGTGGTGTGTTCAAATTATGATGAAATCTTCAATTGTGTATTTCCGTAGCTATTTTTGGCCATTTTTGGTTAGACCACCCTGAACTGAGCTAGCAAGCATTTTATCACTATTTTGCAGTTAAAATAAATTGACACAGCTGCATGGGATATTGTACTATGAAAGTTTCAAAGTGAATTTACATGTCAAAGTTGATATCAGATGATGTAATGCGGTTCATTCCAAAGGCACTGACCTGCGTCTTTCCTCTTCCGGACATCACGACTGATTCCTGAACTATTTACTTGCAGGATACACAGGTTTCTAGATTCCAATTTCTACCTGACATCTCTGAACAGAGAGGCATATATAAGTGGAAAAATCACCATAACTGTCATTTTCAACATGTCCGACTATGCAGCTGACACGTTACCAAGACTGCTGTATTGGAATCCAGGTATGGAAGTAGACGGGTTGAGCAACATGGCTTATGATAATTTTCGGGCAAAAATTAAAGAGTATATGTACACAGATGTCAGTCAGATCAATTGCCTTTTCCTCAGTCTTAATGATCTTTAGTGTGCAATTAAATAATCAAATTTGTTTTAAATGCTAGAGTGTCCCAAATATATTGGTAGGTTTATTCATAGACTCTCGAGAAAAACGGGACAGGCAACTGCGATAGAGAACAAAGGGTCTATGGCATTAGCAGCTTGCGATCTATCTTGGAATAATTAAGAGGTGTTAATGGGTCGGGGACGGAATGAAGCTGGACCCGATCGACTGCACAACGTCCGGTTCATGGACACGTGCCTGCGGGTATACGGTAATAATGTTTTCGGATTACAAGTTATTTTGGATTACCCGCAAGTCCATTTTTAGAAATAAAAGTGTTACAACTATTTTGAGAAGAACTCGTCAAAATGGTTTTAAAGTACCTTTTACATATTGGTAGCGAGATTCGATGCAACTAGAAGTCTGCAGGAAGTCAGTATGTTGCTGTAAAGTGACAAAGTTTTGAATAGAAATCCGAAACACATACCGCTGCAGTTCCAGACTTGACAGCAGTTGACATCACAGAGTTGTTTATATTCCGCAATCCTCCGTGTATCTCCGAATTTTCCCTAGTTTTTGCAGTTTTTTAACCGTCTGAATATTTTCTGTGCGAGGAGTGCTCCATGATTCGGTAAAGTATGTATGTTAACTACTGAAATGTTGTTGTTTGAAAACTGTGAACGGCCAAATTTACGAGGACAGCGTTCAGCTTTGTGTAAATGCATGTCTACCTTACCGCTTCTAACTCCATCAACCGATGGATAGTCCCGATTTATCGCGAAGTTTCTCCTGACAGCGAAAGTCAGTGTTACAAATGTATTTTCTAGTACTTTGCGAATGTAAACATGTGTAGCTTATCCGAACTTTGGTGTTTCTTTAGGCTAAAACAGTGCCAAAATGTTAGAGGTCGTGTATTTGAGCTCCGATGGAGTAGTCATTTTTTGTGTTCCCTAATTTCCGTCAAATGTTGCGTGACAGATGAAATAAAGGTCAGATTTTCGTTTCGCAGGACTGGGGAAGTGTAAACCTGTCTAACTTGTAAATGTTTGTTGTTATCGGAGATTTTTATGGTAGGGAATGTAAACTTATATCGTCGATATCTAGCAAGAGTTTTCTGTAGCGTCTATGGCTAAATGTACACTGTTTTTATCGTCTGGTTTTTTCCCGTTGGCTTCGGCTTGAATCCAAAATGTGATCTTCATCGTTAACAGAACATTCACCATGACTAGTATCAAAAAACCCTCACATTCTCTGTGTCATTACTCGGAACGTGCCATGCAAGAACAAAATGTACATATTCAGAACGTTAGTTTGATCGTTAATGAGATTCAGTGTTAAGTACGAAGTATTGTTGTCGGGGACCGCTTGGCATATAAACTTTAATGTATTCCAAGATAGATCGCACAAAGAAACCTCAGCAGTTGCCTGCCCCGTTTTTCTCGAGAGTCTATGGTTTATTCTAAAGAATGCAGCAGGAATTTTTGTGAACATCTGGGACTTATGTGATGTAGCTATGTAAAGAACTTGACGTTAAAAGACAGGATTTTTTTTGATTAATTTGAAGCAGAATAAAGACCAATGACCTGCATTTTAGACGTTTTCTAAGTGAAATGAAAGTAGCACTACTTTAAAGAAGTGGTTATCTGTAGACACAGCAAAGAATGGCGGTGTGTAAATTAAAGCTCATTAATCTGGTCAACATATTATTACTTTTCAGAGTTGGGTGAGTGGCACGATTCCAGTCACACATGTGAAGACACTTATGATCTATACCATTATGACCTCGAAGCAGCTACTCTTACAGTGCAGGTAAGACAAGTTATAGCTATAATGGCTCTTTTATCAGATGTTTGTCTGAAAAGTTTGTTCGTTCAAGTTGGATTACTTGTTCTTTTCTTCTCTAGTACTTTCTTTCTCTTTGGCATTGTTACTATTATTCATTTCAATCAACTGTCTTGTCAACATATTTCTTTTATAATTATTTGTGACGAAAAAGCTGATGAACTATCTTTGTTCGAGTAGGATGATAATTGAATAGCCTTTCTTTCAGGAGTACAAACTATATTTATTCATTGTAACAGCATCTCTTCTTTGGATGTTTGTATAATTATTGTTTTTCTTTTGTTTTTGTTTCAGGTGTGTTCTACTTCCATCTTGCCAGACCTGGCCAAAGTTTCTCCCAATGGAAGACGGGCAACTTCAGAACAAGAAGTCTTTACAGGGCCTACAGCATTCAGTCTTGCAGCAGTTAACAATCAAATCCAGAACACACCGCCCCAGATTATATCCGACAACACAGTGTACATGGATGAGGACAGTGGAACCCTTATTTTCCAAATTAGAGCTTCAGATGATGAAGGTGATCAAATAGGTTTCCGTGAAGCGGACAACACATCCCTGCCAGATCCCCAGTTAGGGTCTGCGACATTGGAGTTGGATGGCAGATTCACCTACAGACCTTGTCCCGACTGCTATGGGGAAGATAAATTCTATTTCATTGCATTTGAGATCAGGGGTGATGGAATTCCCTCGTTATCCACAGATGGCGTTCTGACAATTGTCATCCATCCACAGAATGATCATCCAGAAGCTTTCTTTGGTGTGGATGGATGGAATCTGGTCAAGGATGACAGTTATGAGTTGGGGTTAACTCAGGAACAAAGACATAAACAGAACCAAGACTACGCCCCAATCATTGCAATGGTAGGTGCCTATGATGTAGACAGAGAGGACACCTTGACCTTGTTATTCGAGAACCCTACAAAAGGCCAGTTGGAAATTGCTGAACAACAGCAAGATGTCACTTTCAATATGCTTGATTGTTCAAGTGACAAAGAGGACATCATGACCAATTGGCCCCCAGGATCTGAAATAATATTTCCCTGCAATATGACCAATCCATATGAAATCAGCCGGCAAACCTGGGTTGTCAGCCATATCAGATATGTTCCAAATGAATACTACTTTGGGGATGATGAATTCAAGATTGCAGCAGAAGACCAAGTTGGTGCCAGATCTGAGATTTTGGTTGTTACCATTCACATCATGGAGAACAAGTGTATCAATGGTTACTGCATTGGGCCTGAGTCAGATCCTGACTGTGAGGGCAGTGTTCGCAGTCGAGGATTTCATCAAGGTGGTTATAGTTGTAACTGTACAGCCGGATATGTTGGTGAATATTGTGACATTGACTTTGACGAGTGCTCCTCTAACCCATGTCCTAGCAACTATACCTGTATTGATCAGGTAAGTGTAGGGGATTACCCAGGAGAATAGAGAACAGTGACAAACAGCTAGTTTAATGTACATTGTGAACTACCATGGTTTTCAATGTCATACTGTTCCATTCAAATCTCGAAATTGCTAATTGGTCAGTTGCAAATGCAATTTACTGGTTCATTGGTTTTATGTCAGTCACAGATAGTGAGTTATTTGCTGCTCAAGCAAAATGCCTTTGAGGAAGCATTAAGAGAGGGGCATTCATGTGATGAAAACAATCTGATATGTACAACAGTTAACGTCTTGCTAATGCAAGTGAGCATTAGACGATATGACTGGTCGTCTGTTTTGATAACACTTATCCTTGGTTGTAGAATCATACAATTCATCACCCAGTAAATTTTGTCACAAGTTGCCCATTTCCTGGGAGCACTATTGAGTCGTTTAAATTTTTTCCTCAATGGCAACGATCCCTACACATGAATGCCACTATTACCACAACATGCATCATTTGTAAATTCCCTGCTTTGGTGTTTTTCTTTGTATTGTCCATCAACCCTCAGTCATGATGGGCAGGATACTTTGTACCATAGGCTTTTAGTAATCGGCGCAGGCGCAATAGGCAACATTGCGCCAACAGACACAATAATTTTGCTACATGCTACGGTGCCTAATGGAGTTCGGTGATAATATGAATTATAGGGTTGGCAGTCCATCGCAATTTTCTCAATGTAGCACAGAAAAATAACCAAGTTTGTCAACTTGACAGAAAAAGTTTGATGTTAATGTTAGATAAGTGTCAAATTATGAATAGAAATGAAGTTTATGAAATCGAATCTAGGACGATCGGTGTCTGGTGGCCTCCGATTTTAAAATGAACCATTCCTAGTCTGCCCTGCGCTCAGTGATTACTGAGAAGCAACACCGGAGAATCTCAGTCCAGTGCACCTGCACCTTTCAGTGACATTTCAAAAATATACCCCTTACAATGCAAAGTCTATCGCTCTGAACTAAATATATCATTATCATTGTACATTATACCACACAACGAGAATAAAAATATCGGGCATGACATTTGTGGATTAATTTCAAACTTCAAACTTTATACAAATGGAAAAAACGGTAGAATGTCGCACTTGGTTGCAAAAACGTCTTCCTGACAAACTGGTGGTATTGAAATAACAGTGATATTTGGGAAAGGGTGTCGGTCATCATTTTTATTACCAGAAGGTCGCAGTAAATGTTACCTTGGTAGCACAGCGTGTTCATAAACAAGTTGGCTGCAGATGGGGACATGTGGATACGCTATCCAATCATACTATCTCTAAGTTGGAAGCAATTCACATACAAAGTCAAAGCAGAAAGAACGAGGTAAAATATGATTGGCTGATAATTTTAGTTTTTCACGCCAAGATGTGATTTGACTGTCGTGACAGCAGCATTATGAAGTTGATGCGTGATTGTCCCATTGTGCTATCCAGCAGGATCTCTAGATTCTGTTGGTGCAATGTTGCGTATTGCGCTATTGAGCCACAGATTGCACTGATTACTAAAAGCCTGTACGATATGGATAGCAACTAAACATATACTGATTATGTGCCGCTCCTATTGTTATGCCCAGATTATTTATGTATTCCTTAGCAATTACCCGATTACAAACATTGTGTTGTACAGATTTTAAATTGCAGACAACTTCCTCAGTTTATTGTTCGTGAATCGCATAAGTTCAGTATTTGGTTTGGAAGGTCGTACAGAATATGAAAGACATGAATGACAGCTAGCTTTCACAGTTCAAAATTTTCATCAATATTCAAATAATATTTCATATTGACAAAGCACTTCCTCAGTTTTGAAACTTTAAGTTTTCAAGTTTAGCACCAAATTCTGACGCCGCATATTTATGGGTGTATTTCAACAATCTAACCGCTTTAGAGGTTTTTGACATTTCAGCATGGAAAATATACACACTCACTAGTTGGCATTTAGTAATCTGCGCAATACGCAATATTCCGCCAACGGAACCTGGAGATCCTGCTGGAAACATTGTACATGTAGCACAATAGGGCATGCACATCAACTTCAAAATGATGCTGCTGCATTGCATCATGGCACGAAAAACTAAAACTATCAGCCAATAATATTTTACCTCGTTCTTTCGGCTTTGACTTTGAATGTGAATTGCTTCCAACTTAGAGATAATATGATTGGAGAGCGTACATGCTGTGTTACCGCGGTAACATTTCATTGCGATTTTCTTTTAATGAAAACGATGACCGACTCCCTTTCCCCAATATCACTGTGATTTAGGCCTACCATCAGTTTGTCGCAAAGATGTTTTTGCTACCAAGCGCAACATTTTACCGTTCTTTCCATTTGTATAAAGTTTGAAGTATGAAATTAAACCACAGACGTCATGCTCAATATTTTGATTCTCGTTATGTGGTATAATTTACAATGATGACGATGTATTTAGTTTAGAGCAATAGACTTTGCTTTGTAAAGGGTATACAGGCCACTGAAAGTTGCTGGTGCACAGGACTGAGATTGTCCGATGTCGCTTCTCGGTAATCACTGAAAGCAGGGCAGGCCAGGAATGGTTCACTTTAAAAAAACGGAGACCACCAAGCATCGATCGTCCTGAATTCGATTTCATAAACTTCATTCCTATTCATAATTTGAACTTATTTAACACTAAGCCTACATCACAATTTTTTGTCAAGTTGACAAGTAATTTGGTTGTTATTCTGTGCTATATTAAAAAGCATGCCAGGGACTGCCAAGCTGCCAACTTCATAGTATCGACCCATCTCCGTTTTGCGTCATGGCACGTAGCAAAATTATTGCATCCGTTACACCGATAACTAAATGCCCAGTGGCTAGTTCTGATCAGCAGTGTCCAGTCATCAGTATATACCAAATATTAAAGGGAAAAGTCGCTCTTTTTCGTTTCTTTTACATTGTATGTCATATTCATATGTTCGACTTCTTAAAAATATGCTGAAATACTAATCACCATGAACCTCAACTCACAGTCATGTGTTTCTAAAAATTCCACTCTGCGCCTACGTGCCCCATTGATAGACGTGTGTACATATGCCAGAGAAGAACCAGTTCTTCTCAGGCATATCTACACACTTCTATAGGGCACATAGGCGTACAGCGGATTTTCTAGAAAACACATGACTGTGCTCAACTCGATATGCTTGCAGCCAGACAAGATTAAGCATCCAGTGAAACATTTTATGGTGTGTACCGACAAATCAAGTCCAAAGTTCAAGCATACAACACTCACCATACATGGCTGAATATACACTGTTACATAAATTTTGGAGCTCGTGCAAGCTTTTGCAATGAAATCTTAATTGATGGTGCCTTTTATATAGATCAGGATAGCAGCTTTCCCTTTCATTGTGGTATGTTATTTATTTGTCATAGGAAGGCAAGTTGGAATAGGAAAAATCTAAGTGACTTTATGCAAGTGTTCCATGTTTCTTGATTTATCAGAAAAAGGTCAAAAAGAGCATCTTTGCCCTTTAATCATGGTCTAACGGTATTAATGAATTCTACTCTTTTATTCAATACACAGATCAATGGATACCATTGTTTGTGTGCGAATGCCGATTGGCCCTGTGCCAAGGCTTTGAATACTGCTGAAATTGTTGGAATTTCTCTGGGCCTTGTCTCAGCAATATGCATCATTGTTGTCATTGCATTGAAAGTGCATACCAAAAAGAAGGAAAAGCAGACTAAGACATCTGGGAAAGTTACAACCATGTCAGATAGGTTAGTACCAGACATCAGTTAGCTTTTCACTGCAAGGCTTTGGTGCAACGCCAATGACCTTCTGTGGCGAAGTTGAACATATAAGCTTATATATCGAGGGAACTGAGGTAGGATTAACCCTTTTCCTGCCAGGCCTGTCAGTTCCCCACCTGCCAAGTCAGTA
Organism: Ptychodera flava; assembly: GCA_001465055.1. Classification (NCBI taxonomy): domain Eukaryota; kingdom Metazoa; phylum Hemichordata; class Enteropneusta; family Ptychoderidae; genus Ptychodera; species Ptychodera flava. The sequence continues at coordinate 194,984 of LD345538.1, forward strand.
AAAAGCAGTATCAAAACAAAACCTTCATATATATTATCAGTTACTTGGCATTGTATGTTACAGCATGTAAAGATTGCAAAAATCGTGTTTACAGTATCTATGTTTAATGCAAGGGCCTTCAAATGATTTAGTCTTTGCTGCAATGCTACATATAGGACATAGGTTATGCCTTACTAGTTCTAACCAACTGGACCTTGTGGTGAAATATGAACTTGGCAGGATAAGGATTAATGTCCAATCATACTTTGACTGATATACATTATATAATGGGCATGATCTATGTTTAATGAATATTCACCATTGATAATGAGTTACTATCATTTGATTTGTACGCCAAACAACACTCATTGAAGTACATTGCATGAGTAAATTTTATGTGGTCTCACTTAAAACATTAGTAGTCCAAGATGCTACAATCCAAACCCTTGTTTTCAGAATCTTTTATGACTTATCAACTGGGAACTATCATTGAAGAGAGACTGTTCTTCTTCCTCTTTTTCCTGAAACAGACACACAGAAGGAGATGGTGGAATGCGTTTTCCCAGGCCGGGATCATTATGGTTTTCTGCAGGTAAACCAGACAGGACTACACGTGAGATGAACACATACCAGAATCCTGTCTATGTTGCAACTGGTGCTGCTGACTTCGGTGACATGAAGTTTCAAGACTTCAATAAAGTAGAGGTAATTAATTCAGTAAACTTTCAATCAGATTCAAACGCACAAAGTACAGATCTAATCACCCAGCAAAGACATCACAGTCAAAACGGAGTTCGGCTTAATCACCACCCTTGAAAAGTTAAAGGATTTCAGTAAAAATTTATTTCAGGTCATGCTGGGTTTAATACTCTGAAAACCTTGCTGAACTACAGTGATCAGCATACTGGAATGCTAAAGGTCATGCCCATAATTGACTGAGCTTGGTAGTTACTCAAAGCAACATCATAGTGAAATTGCCAAGTGACTTTTCAGTGGTAATCCAAAAGTGAAAGATTAATTCAAGTGTAAAGTATCTAGAGAAGTCCATCTCATCATAGTGGAACAGTGTTGCAAGGTACACTCCTAAATCATGCACAGACTTGGACAGACTGACATGGAGACCATAGTGTAACCATTAAGTCTTGCATATAGAAATGTGTTTGTCTCGTCAAGCATAATTTGTGGGACATGTTCAATCGGGTGAAAAAGTGAGTGCACTGATACTCCAGTCAAGAATGTATTGCATAAATTATTTTTCATTTTGTTTTGTAAATGAGGAGGAAATAACTGATAAAATTCTGAATTTCCTTTCATCAGGAGACAGCCATGACTGATGGACAAGCCTCACAGTTCCCACAAGACTGGCATCAACTACCAGTACCACCTTCGGACTACCGGTACAAAAATGACAACGTGTATGGCATGTTTCCAACCCCAGACTATGATCACTAGGATCAAAGTCTGGATCCTAAGTACCTGTTGCAGCTCTTGACGATTTCTAATCACCACTTGATTTGATTGTTCACTGCTATTCCTATAAGAATAAATCCATCAGTACAAAATTTCTCCACAACTAACCTAGGTTAAAAGAGGTCATATCAATGATGATGAAAGAGAATACCCTGAAGCATATGACATATTGTTTTGCATTTATTGTAAGGTAGATTAAGATGGATGTGGTTTCTGCATAGATGGATTATAGATAAATACATGCATTTTCGTAAACACATATACTGTAATAAATCATTGCTGTAATGGCACATCTTGACCATACAGCAATTCTTTGAAGACGTTTCCCTTGAATGTCAATGACCTTAAATCAGGCTGACTTCAATCTGCTGCACATGGTACTGAGATTCATACAGATATATTTGTCATGATGCTGTAGTTACAGTGTGCTGCCTTTTTTAGCTCTTATCTGTCTAATTGTGAATCTAAGTCTTGGATCATAAGGAAATTATAATTTTGAGTTTCAAAAGCAACAGTAACACTCTATTGAAGCATTGAATTTGATACATCAACATCATTCTTAAAAACCATCATGTAAATCTTACAAAAGATGAGAATGAAAATTAATTCACAAAAATATATCTCAAATCTACATTTCATAAAATACTAACCAGTAAATTTGAATAGAATACAATCTAACTAGTGTTCATGATGTAGAAAGAATAAGACCAAAATTTTTAGAAAATTTGATTACACCAGCCCCGCATGCCCAGTGCACCACTGAGAAGCTGGATGAGTCAAGTTGAATAGATCACCGTGGCCAAGAATCATACCTGCATATGGAGAAGTAAATACTTTGTGCTGAAGAAAGATTTCCAGTACCAAAGGCATGCTATCTGGTGTACAGGCCCACCAACTCATCCCGGAATCGGAGTTTTAATTTCGTAAATTTCTAGGATTGATTTTGCCGCACCAATCATTACATTGTACTCAAGTTTGCTTGCCATAAATAAAATTAGTTTGCATGCATACATGTATTTGTCTTGTCTTTTCCTTTTGATAAGTCCCACCTTACAAAATCTTTGAGTTTGGGCCACCATCCATCAGCCATTTCACAGAACTGAAACAATTTGTCTGTCGGAACTCTACACAGCTTCAATGTCACCTCAGGCTTATTTATAGAGAGAGTGTTTTAACATCATCAGTCAGTCTGCAGTCTACATACAGCCAAATTGTCTGGACCATAGTTTGTAGTCTAGTGTCACTTGTACAATAGACAATAGAAGCAAGGTCTCCCTTCTACTGTCTATGCTGTAAGTACCATATACAATGTCACAGTAAAGAATGTACAACAAGTAGATTCATACAAATGGTGGCACATCCTGCCCAGACTCATTCATTGACACCAAGGCACATTTCAGTCATATGAATATTGACAATACGTGGTGAAAAGTGAAAGAAACCAAAACACACCATTAAAATTTGCTTGCTAGTTTATTCATTTCATTCGCAGAGCATTGTGAATTGTGGAAACTGCATTCATTCATTGAAACTTTGTGTGTGAGTGTATCGGTGTCCTCAAAAGTGCACCATGCTTAACTGGATGATGTGGAAGTTTTTTCAATAACTTCCAACAAATCGTATTTTGAAAGTCACTTTGTATGTTTTGCCTGCCTTTGTTATGATTGTTTCACTTAATCTCTAAAATTAAACGATCAGTTGTTGTTTTGTCTTGTTTGTGAAATGATCTGACATGGCAGTTTTAAGTTGATATCTTCAATGTGGGGTGCTTGACAGTGAGACTGTTTAACCAGCAATAATCAAGCAAAAATTCTTGGATAATTTCTGTAACCTCATTATCTTTCCTGCAGTGGACCATCCTTATATCAAATGGTAATTCATGAGACAGTTTGACAATTACAGTTTTGTGAAATTAGCTGAAATTAAAAGAACTTTGTCTCCGTAAACAATAACGTAGCATTTCACTGTCTGGCCAAATCTGTATGACCTATTGCCCACCAGATCTTAATGAGTACTCCTGTTGCAATTGATTTTCAACAGAATATGTGCATAATGAAAATGCGTTTTACAGATAATGTTTGTTAAAATCACAAATTACTATCTGGTGCCATACTCTGCTAATGTTGTTCAGTGAGTTGTAAAATTTTTTTCCTAAAATTAAGGGCACATGACAATGTAAACCTTTACATTGAAGCAATTGCAACCACACTGAACTTGAAATTTATGAAAATTCCTGTATGTGTGTCACATTGGCATTTTTATTCCATTTTAAAATCTTTAACTGTTGATTGAAACAGCTGATCCATTACAGATGCATCTCTCAGTTTTGCAAATGTCAAAGCTGTGTTAATCATTTTGATCTACTTGGTATCAGCTGCAGCAAAACATGGAATATTTCTCTAGTACTGGTTCAAAATTCCATATGAAAACTGGTCATCATTCAGGATTCGATTGCTGTTGGGAAGTCTAGTAAGTATACAATAATGACACAAATATTTAACTTTTGCTTGACTTATAATGCCTTGTGCCCTGTGTAGCAGTGGACTACGCGGGTTCATTGGGCCCAAGCCCGGCAGCTACAGCCACTCGGTTAGGCTAGCCGACATGTACAGTAATATCGTGACCGTTAGGCCTATTATTTAGTGAATAATCAAGTCATGTAGACATTCTACACATTAAATATGATTAATATGCAGTGCGTTTGCCGGGCCCGAGCAAGGCAGCCACGCATAGCCACTCGGTTATGCTAGTCAACATGTACGCCTAGGCTACATTAATATCATGTATCGTGATTCTTTTATTGAATAATCAATTCGTATAGACATTCTACATACTAAATACTACTATTATCCCAGCAATGTGCCAAGCGCCTGTGATCTTAGGAAGGAATAGATGAGCGGATAAGGGAAAAGGTGAAGTGAGTACACTGTGAGCTGTATAGTGTCGTAACTCGTTCGTGCACATTGTTGTTGTACGAATAAAACATTTTAAAGGTATTTAGTTACATCGTCTGCTCGTACATTTTCCTTACTCAGTCCGGGTCAGCTCCAAAATTGGAGCGCTATACCATAATATTTTCCCCCTCTCATTAGCCAATCAGCGGCCAGCGCGCCATCAGTAAAAATTGTATTTCCTGG
>LD345538.1:228475-252351 GCA_001465055.1 Ptychodera flava
AGACATACAGACATACAGACATACATACATACAGACATTTCCCTAGCCTATAAGAATAGCTTCCATTGCCATATATACATATGGCTATGGGAGCTAAAAATCAACCAAACATTTAATGCTTCTGTGGAATAATCAATATACATGAGGAGAATCATATCTATTCTAAATATCCGAACAGTGAAAAATCTCACATGATCCAAGCTATGACGGCACTACATCAAAATTAAGTCTGGCCAAGCGTAAACTAGCCCAAATTCTATATTTCGTTGCCAAGTTGTACGTATTTGGTGATTGCGCCACATATTGCGCGAAATACTATCAGCCCTCCCTGAGTGTGTGGTGTTGTTGAGCTTAACGTGATTTAAAATAGTAAATCATAATCAAGCTTGAGACTGCCTTTGCCACGTTGCGATATTCATTTGTCTTAGTGCTTTGCCGTATCAGTCATATTTTAGTTTGCCGCCCATTGCTTTTCTGTTCTTCAGTGAAGTGTTTTTAAAAGTTTGATAATATACTTAAGTTGTTGTTGCAAAACTGTTTTAGCCACAGGCACTTCGATTTTCACTTCGCCAAGCCCCTAGCTACAACTGTGATACTTTGTACTTGTTGTGTCACAGGGGCTTCGCGAAAAGACAATCAAAGCGCCTGTGGTTTGAGCCCTTTCAACTCGAGGCTTTCTTGCCTAATGAACAAAAAGTCTATGAAATCTAGTATAGAGTTATGTGTAAAAGGATTATTTCTCAATGTGCAGGCCAGTACCTTTCTGTAGTGTTGTGCTGTGAGCATGTTAAAACTACAGATACATGATGCAGAAAATCAGCTTTTTACAATTTCATTGCTGCTACACCAGACATTGGCTGCGTCGTGAAGCAGTCAAAAATTGCATCATAAAGTATACTAAATCTCTTTATAATCTAAAAGTTTCAAAGTTTCGATGAGTGAGTCGAAGATGTATTTCTTTATATAATTTTTAAGAGTTGTACATGAGAAGAGAAAATCTTTTACTTTTAGCAATGAAGTAAAAGTTTTCACTCATTTAAACTTGGAAACATTTAGGTTACAAAGAGTTCAACTGTAATGCTGAAATAAAAAAATGTCTAAAGTGTACTCATTTACAACTCTTAAAACTTCAAAAAATACATTTTTAACTAGAAACTAGCAATATCAATGTTCATTGTAAGGTGCTATATGCAGTAGTGTAGGAACTTGACTTAAAACTTGGTTACGGTATACACTGCGTTCCTTCTGGAAGAAGCGTAGCGTATACCGTATGGGCTTATACCGTATGAGTAGTGACTTGCAGTTAGTTTAGCAGTCAATCTACATTCATTTTGATTTTAAAAATTTTGCTCAATTTGAAGAAAGCTTTCATAATTTTTCCCCAATTTTCAAAAGACGTTTATCCGATTAGAGTACAGTGCGACCAGATTTTAGTTAACATTGCTAAAAAATGCAAAGAAAACACAAATAAATAAGACAACAAAATACATTGACAGTGTTATTGTATGTGATTGCCACCTGCAAAATTAATAATGTTGCCTGCAGTATTTATAATCCCAATATACTTAATTCTTAAGAGTCGCTAATATCTTAAGGTCGAGTGCACCTGGAAGACAGATGTTCGGAATATCAAACTTTTACAATATTCTTTCAGCCTACCACTTACGGGGGCCTATCGTGAAGCTTATTGAGTAAATAAAGGTTTCGGCTTATTTTTTGAACGATTTGGAATTTAATTCCCCCATAGAAATAACACAAGGGTGGCGACTATTTTGAATGTAAAGATTGGCAAATATTGATTTGTTTCTCAAGTACCCGAATATGTGCATGGTAACCCTTGATTTTTATTCTAGAGTTTGAAAGAGAATGGTTAAAAGTTTGCTGGAGGAAAGTTTGAGCAAAAGGTTAAGTCTTTCAGTTTCGAAGTGTCAACTATCTTAAATGTAAATTTTAACGCCCGTTTACTGATCGCCTTTGATCTATTTACATTTTAGTTTGGAATTCACCTGCTTGAAGACCTTGACAGTGGCCAACACTGTCGACTCCATGTGATGAGCATAGTGCAGTACTTGGACTATGACCACCCAGAAGGTAAATTACTGTGTTTTTCTGCAGCTAAAGTTTATTTACTTTTATAAAAGTTTGGAGATATTCGAGCCACGCTTAATATAATACAATGCAAACTGAAAGTCAAAGATCACTAGGCAAGCACTATATTTGTTTGATACCAGATGTCTAATGATTATTTTATTAAGCTCACAATTCAGGCCGTGATTTCTTTATCTAACAACCGTATTTGTTTATTTGACAGGTGACGTATATCCTCATTCAAATCACTGGGACATGTCCAACTGGTAGGAACATTGAAAAATTGTGTAAAGATAATGAAATACACTTTGCATTCACAGTAAATGCGTTTTATCATATGTATATGTATTCTGCCCATGTTTAAATTTTATTTAGTTTGGGTCGTTTGGGTCGTCCATTTTCACTCAGCATCATATTTCCCAAGTGTACTTGTTGTATATGTCGGCTTGTCACCGTTATTCCACCATAGAGACGTGACTCCCTTTAGGGTATGCTGGTAATCATTAATCTCTACATTATGAAGATGTCGTTGTCCGACCGGCATTATATTGACAACTTTTTGAAGGATAGTAGCAGGGGTGAGCAAATCTACTAGCGCAGGAATTAATGGTGCTGAGTGAGAACTGATACTTGAAAATGTGTGTTCTATGTTAAGTGTCATGCAATGTAAGAAATATTTACTAACTTGAAGATGCATATCCAATCATCCAAATTTAAGTCAACCCTATAGATTGGCTTAGATACACACCCCTGCAATTACAGAGTTTTAGATAGGTCAAGGCAAATAAGTAAATGTAAATGAGGATTAAATCAAACTTGGCCAGTGTGCAATCATTAGCCACAACCCATGACAGTTTTACTAGGATAACAGTCTGTTAAGATTATCTATTTAACAAAATTAAGGTTTTTCTACTCATGTTTATTTTCAGGTTTTCATTTGTGATAAGCCCCCATGGTGAGATTGGTTCAGTGTACTACCCAGACAATGAGAACATGGAAGTGTTGACGATGAAAAAGATGTTGGTAGGGTTGTTTACATCTAAAATGCATGTAACAGATGGAGTGATGGAGTCTGGCAAGGAATGGAGTTACAAAGTCACTGAAACAGGACATGAAGGTTAGTCTGGTTGAGTGTGAATTGAGTAATATGGTAGGGTATTTAAAATGATTGACTATTTTATTGTGACTGACAATAAGGTCGAAGTAATTAAATTCTTTCCTTTCCGTCCCCACGTTCCCGACGTTCGGAGATTTAAAAAAACTCAGCGTATTTCAATAGGACTTTACTGCAGTATAGCTTTTCTATCCATAAATCTCTTTTTACAAGTTTCGTAAAATGTACTTAAAGACGCCTGCATGCCTGCAGCATGCCACATTGTAGTGCAATCGTACGGCGGAAAAAAGAAGTTACTGTCATGATTCTTGAATAGTCACTCATTTCATTTGGAAACAGTCAAATAGACATAAAACCTGCCAATGTCAAGTTTTCTCTAGATTTGAAGCAAGCATTAATCTTTCAACATTTTGAGTGGACAAAAAAGCAAAGAATTTAATTACTCTGGCCTAGTTGTACTTTCAATATAAATCAGCAAAGTCGCCATTCTTGTAATTTTCTCATTGATCTGTTTACTGTAGTTTTTGGTTTGAATAATTTTGGAAAAGTAATTCTCCTTCTGATTCGTATTTGTTTTATTTTATTGTTTGTTTGTTGGTGTTATAGGGACGCACGAATCCACGTACACAGGTACACCCACTGCTAAAGGATTGATGTTCAAAAGACAGAAACATGGGAATGTGGTACCAAATGCCGAAGCTGACAATCAAAAGGTGAAACTTTTATGATTTAAACTCAAAAATGAGTGATTGCATGTGTTTAGAAAACTATATTAAATAACAGGTGTATGTAATCAGTTGCCTAAATTTTTAGATCCAATTTGCTTTACACATGCATAGGAATGAAGGAACTATGAATTCACATCTGTTGTGTTTACTTGTGTGTGTCTGTGTGTGTATGTGTATGTGTGTCAGTGTTTAAAAATACAAGTAACCAAAAGAGCGTATGCTATTGACTTTATCAGTCCCTATCGTCAGAGTAAATCCAAACATTCACTGGTAATTTCCACCAATAGCTGCACATCTTAAAATATTGCCACTGCTCGGATTAAATTAAGTATGCTAAACAGCTACCGATGGTATTGATAAATATTTAACTAATATCCATCGACTTTCCCCATAATGTCTGCATGTAGACCTCCACTGATAATACCATAACATCAAAGAAGCGACTTGGTTATCAGTGCAGGTTTTACATGACGGATAATGATTAGGCTACCTATACCACAGAATAGCTACTTAAAAGTATTGTATAATGAATATGAGTTTGTTTTTGACTTGTTGCATGTGATTTTCTACAGATAACGATGATAACAGAATAGTATTGTAAAAATTCCATGTTAGTTACATGGCATTGTGTAAAGCTTGGTACAAGGCAATCATCACTTTCATAGCAACAGCGACTTTTACACACGTAACATTAGCCATCAGCTGTCAGTTATTGTTATTCTTTCACGTCTTAACTTCTATAAGCCTAGCTCTTTTGACTTTCAATACCCCAATTGTACATGTATTTGCATTCTTGCCATGTTAAGAACAGTAGTCTTCTAAGGTATATATGGAACAATGTACTGTAATATTTAATTTTTAGAGTATTGTGAACACATGCTAATAATGCATGTTTTTGCTGATGACATTGGCGTGTTCGGCTTTAGAGCTTTGTCTAATGTCTGTGTTACCATGGACATAAGAGTTAGAGTCTAAATTTAGAGTTTAATAGTGCGTCATAAATTTTTGAAGGTCCATTAAGTTTGTGTAATTTTCCCACCTGGCAGTTTGATCATTGAACATTGTTCCACAATCTGTGTTCAATTTTTTTTCAAGAGGAAACTTCCCATATGTTTACCAGTGATGTATAAAAATCAGGCAATGAAAAAACTATTTTCTTAAATACATCTACTCAATCAGATCAGATTAAATAACAAGTGCTTTACTTTAATTTTTTTTTTGGATTTTCTTTATGGCAAGAACACACACTCTAAAGAGTTTGAAAATTCTGCCATATGGTGTTGTACTACAGGGCTGGTGTCTCATGTTATATGGTAGATACATCAACATTGAAGGTCTTTGCCACCGAAATATTTAAATTAATTCTGTGTCTGATGGAACTAACAAGATACACCAGATTATCTTGTTGTTCATTCACTAAAATCCATGATCATCAAAATATGACAGAATGTGTGTTCTCTCACAAAATCATGGACCAGTTCATAAAAGCCTACATGGTCAAAGTCCTATGCTGTACCTTTTCTCAAAGAATGCGCGGAAATACTCTATTTTCATTTAAAACCTTTTTGAAATTAATGTGAACTCCAACGTGACTCTGATTGCAAGCGATACAAGTGTCAAATCAACTCACTGGTGTACTGTGGATCTGAGCTATGCAGTCTGCTTGAGCAGTTTCAATTCATTGAGGACTGGCCATCTAGCCATCTTAATTAAATAGGGGGATGACTTTCTCTTTTTCGACCTGGTATCTCAAAATGTCCCTCCACTCCAGTTATATACCACATGCAAAAGTGACCCCTATGTATTCAAGATGGACAGGGATCCCTGGCAGGGTTCGTTATGTGAATTCCAATTGTCAATTAGAGTCATGTAAAACTTGATATTGTTCAAAAAGGTACAAATGTACCTCGACCTTCTGCGAGAGGACAATATAATACAAATAAATCTTGTATTTTATACCAATACTTCACTTCAACTTTGTTTGGTGTGTTCGTTTGAATTAAGTAAAAGAAAGTCTGCCATATTTTCTCCACTTGTGATTGTAACTTTCAAAATCCCCTTCCCCATATCTGCTCTCCTGTAACGATTTCTCAAAAAACAACCCCTATTTAGTTAAAAATGGCCAGTCCCTAAGCATGTAATTGACTGTGTTTGTTCTGTTTGTAAGTAAAGCTGCGGATGTAACTCATTTAGAATGTTTGAAGGTCCTTGCATTATAGGTGACTTCTCATATTACATTAATTTTTCCAAAAGTAATGCAATAAGAAAGCATCAAATTTAACTATCATATTACATATTTTAGATTTCCTATCACATGAATATGCTTTCTTTGCTTTCAGGGCATCCTATATGATGCCAACCTTCAGGTACCGTACACGATCAACATTGAAGAGAGATTCAGTGCACTTCATCCGGCGCCACCAGAGTAAGTCATGTCTCATTGAAATGAAACAGTCATCATTTTATATACAGAAAAAAATACTTTATCTCAAAATATTATGGTTTTTTAAATTTGTAGCCATGTGCCATGCAGATGGCTGGCTTATTGACTGTCACACACGGAAGGAATCAATGCATACCATGATTGCTGCAAATGATTTTCATTTTTACGATGTGAAAAAGTGTCTTTGAAATTTAATAAATTGGCTGACTCGTTTTATATTCCAAACTCACAGTCCGAGTCATTTTCAATGCAAGCTATGAGGAAATGTTTTAGTCAGTGTAGTGTGCGATGCACAGAAATATTCTAACCCATGCACTGTGCCTTCTCCTTTTATAATAGGTCAAAAAGTGCCATTGACAACATTGCTCGCACCAAAGTTTGATGATGAAGTATAAAAGCACGTTTTACTTCTAATGCTACTCACGTGTTGTATGATGCTCAAGTTTTATTAAATTAGCACTTAGGAAGGATGTAGTTTCCAGTTTGAACAAATGTCTGGCTTTCATATAATTAATATTTTCCACATACAAAAGAAATTGAAAAGTGTGTATGTAATCATATTCTAAATAGTGATTGTATTATATGTTCTTAGGGAAGACTTTTTCTGTTTGAGAAATTCGGCAGCTAGTGTATCTACCAAAGATGCCCTAACAAAATGACGACATTGCAATTTTGTTCTAGAATGATGGGGTGTATAACTGAAAGTTCTGAAGTGACAAAAGGTATAATACATACTTAGAAGGGAAGCTAAATTTCCATGAAAAATGGGGTAGGCTGGATAAATACAAAACACATGGATGTTACTTGTAAAGAATGTTTGCTGTACAATCCTACTTGTAAGTAATGTAGAAATAGGAAAGCAAAGGTTGAAATCCTGAAAGCAAGTTGAGTTCCGGGAAGAAATGTTAATTCTCCATATAGATAGGTGCAGCGAAGTTCTCAGTAAGAAAGGTTGATGTCTACATAGATTAATGGGGCAATGGCGAGACAGCATTCCAGTGTTGGATGCCTGTGCGCATTGGAAGTCTACGTGAATTAACGATTTAATAAACAATCTTTTGATGATTTTTTTCACGATCAACAGCTCGGAGTCAAAGAGATTTCCAAAAAGACCCCTGATTAAGCAGCGCAAACTTTGGCCATAAATCATGAACAATATCATTGTGATAACCAGGGTGACAAAATGGCTCAGAAATTCATTTGCCTTTGCATGAATAAACATATCCTTCAAAAGACTTACATGAATTCAAAACTCTTTTTATAATATTTCCGTATTTTGAAACAAGAATTATTAAGGAGTCTTTGTTATTTGTCAAACAATGTGTTGGTTCCATCTAGGATATCGTACATATGTGTTAACTTTGGATTACGGTCATAGAATATGTTCTCTACCATAGAAACGCTGATAAATAGTAAACGAAAAAGATCCCTTTGTCACGACTCCTACACCTTTCAGTGTAAGACACATTCATATGTATCCAATATTTATAGGCATAAAGCTTGTCCAACGACGGTATACAACACGATTTTCACCAGTTCAAGACATAATTATATGCATTCGCTATCGCTCATGCATATATGAAGCGGACTGGTCAAAACCGACGAGCGGTAAACTGTCGCTAGGAGTGATTTATTGCTAATATAAGTATATTGAAATTCTGCCATGGAACGTCAAAATACGCTCTTTGCCCTTGCTGAGAGCTCGCGCGTGGCCAATGTACCACGGCTCTTTTCACGTCTCAACAAATCAGATCGCTGTATTTGCGTCAATATACTGGTGTGATACAATATGATTTATAGCCATTGACAACGATATGATAATCATTCCTATATGGACTTTGCCCACAAGAACAAAAGCTAATGGATACAAGCTGAAAGAGGGCACTGTCATAATTTTAGCATTTCCACTGGGTTATAGATTCAATACAACATAGCCTACAAAAGAAAAAGCAAGATAGTATGATTTGTAAAAGGGCGCCATATAATCGAACATTTTGTATTTTCCAGATATGACATGTTTGCTGGTGTTCCTGGAGACAAGAAAAAGAAGCAGCAGCAGGATATACCTCATTACAGTATGTATTTACCTAAAATATTTCTTAAGTTTTTTCCATTTTTTTTTAAATTTATTTGTTCTTGTAGATCTCAACTTGAAAAGATGCTATGATAATTTAAAAAATGATCTAAGTTTGTGGATTAAGTAAAAGCAGATATCCTACTTTACAAGTTACTCCTGGTTAATGTAGAATACACCTCACAGAAAGACATTTGGACTCGAACTTTTACGATATATTTTTGGTATACCACTTGTGGGGCTTATTTTGAAGCTCATGGAGTAATTACAGTTTTAGCAGGCTTATGTTTGTGACACTCTTCTTGTTAAATCTACCAGCAAGTAGGGTAGAGATCTTATGACTGACAGTTTAGCAAGTTGCAGTGAGCAAAACAGCATGAATAATACTCATTTGAAACAAAAAGAACCAAAATAATGTGAAAAGGCATGGAAAAGTCATGTTTTTTTCTGAGCAGTGATTATACCAGACTTTAAAAATGTTTGTCATTTCAACCTTGTTTGGAAACAAAAATGCTTTTCTTACAATAACACGATTGGAACTAATTTCGGATAATTGGATGGTGAAGTAATGTCGATTTAATCAACAAAAGTTATCTCATCTGCCTTTCTTTTTACATAACACACTTGCTTTTATGAATAATTTGCAATATTACAACACTCAGCTACATGGCACCTAACACTTTTGAGAAATTTGCAAAATATGAAAATCCAATTATCCCAAATTAGTTCAATCGTGTTCAATGCAGAAATTTATATCGGTAGCATACGGATAGTTTTCAATCGGATTCGAACCCACAACATACGGCATCAGTCGCCTAGCTGAGAGGCCTGAGACAGAACCAGTCGGCTAAATCTCCACTCCCAAAAAGAGTGGTATATTATTAAAAAAAACATATTTCTGAGTTGACTATTATAGTAAATATGAACATTAATTTCTATTCCATTTTCTGTAATTTACATGATTGTAATTCTGAAGTTGTTACTTCATTATCTCCACTTTATCCAATTAGGCCTTTTCAAGATTCACAAACTTGGGCAATCTGGTATTATCATTTCTTTAATATTTACAGATCTACCAAAGTTTACTGGTGCTTCGTCAGGAATCCTTCAATTTGAAAAGGTCAGCAAACTGCCAAGCAAACTGAAAGTGACATTACCAAGTAATCTCAAGAATGATTCCATACTAATCACAGAGGTAAATTACCAATCAGAAGTCAGCTTAACCCATTTACACCGCCATGGTTTGGCAGAAAACCATTGTTATCAGTGGTGATTTTGGACCGTTTGAAAGGAATTGGGATTGAACGGGTGAATACAGTGTTTTCAATCGGATTCGAACTCACAACGTACGGTATCCAGTCACCTAGCGGAGAAGCAACAGACAGAATCGCTCGGCCAAATACCTTCTCGAAACAAGAGAGGGTTCAATAAGCGAACTTATATTTGTTAAATTTTTCTGACTGTGACCTTTCCACACGTTGTAGAGTTCAGAAGCACTCACGCTTGTACACTCACTATCACACATCGCACACAAACTTTATCGAAGCATCGAATACAACACTTAAAAGGGCGAAAGACAGTCTCGGGGACAATTCTGTCCACCAGCAGAGCCTTTAATTGTGAGAAGACAATCACACACTTAAAAACGCTCTTTCTATGATTCAGAAAACACCATTTCACTAGTATAGATACAAAATACTGCAGGGATTAATGAGATCATGCAATGATATAATACACTTACCTGCATCAGAAATGTTCGATAGTGATGTCACAATTCCATTGACTCGTTGCTTTTGATGGTGAAGGTTGGACCAGTTGATTTTGAAAGGGGGAATTTAAGGGGTGCTTTAATAATAATAATAATAATAATAATAATAATAATGTTAATAATAATATTTCTTAGAGAATGCATTGCAGTTTAAAAAATCTCAGCACACATAACACACACAAACAATTAAATATAAGATGAAAAATTGAATAAAGTTGCGAGATAAAAAAGTTAAAAGGACAGGTTATAGAATAATACAGTGGAAATGCACAAAAAAGGATTCAAAAATGTCTTATTTAAACATAAAATGCCTTAAAAAGACACATTTAACTGACTTCTAAATTTTTATATGAATGAGCTAACCCTTAGTTTAGATGGTAAGGTATACAAGGGGAGATCATACAGAAAACGCAGTTTATCTTACTCTTTGATGCTTTTTTTTGTCAGTATTCTGAACCACCTCTTGAACTTGAAGAACTGGACTCCCTGATAACTGGCAATGTGACCTGTGTCAGAGAGAACAAGGTCATAGGTCAGTGCATCTTCTGTTGTCATACCAATCAATTATCGCAGTGATTTATGCCATCAAATAGCAGTATTCACTAAAAAGGTATCCGGAAGTTCAGATGGAAGATGGAATATTCAAATAGACGTTATCCTGTTCCTGTTCATTAAAGAGCACAAGACTACATGATTGTTTTTCTTTACCTGCACTGTGTTTTTAACTGCAAGAGAAATTATCTTGTAGTAAGTTCTATATGGCATCTGTAGTTCAGTATGACATCAAAAGATAACCCTCCTAGATATGTCTTAATGCTTCCTTTTATTCAGAGTCTCAAGAACGGAACTCTTGCTTCAACAATTTAGTAGAGATGGTGTATCGTCTTTCTGCTGTCAACGCTACCATTGTAGCAGAGAGGTACATCAAAGATAATGCCAACACTGACACGGAGATTGAAGAAAGAAACATCATGGTCGATGTGCTGGGAGCTGTTGCCACGGAAACCACTCAGTTACTGCTGACAGAGATGGTTTTCTCATCACAGAATCCCAATGCAGAGATTATTTACAGAGCAATGGTGCATTTTGTTGGTTTGAGAAAACCACCACCAAAAAAGTTCTTGAATGTCTTGGAAGAGATCGGTTTAAATCAAAAATTCACTTTTTCAGGTAATTGGAAGATAATTTCTCATTCCCCCAGTAAAACCTACACTTAGTGTTAATCCATGTGCTACCATTCAGCCGGCCTTGATCCTAGAACTTGAAATGACGGTGGTATTTGCTGTTAGGGGTTCATCAATTATGTAATCGTGTTGGAACTATAACTCTTGCCGTGCATTAAAATTGACACCGCTAGGAAAAGGGGAGCATTTTCTGTTTTAGTCCAACTGCATCAAAAATTATGCACAAAATAATATACGCACACAAAATACTGTATAATGTCATGTATTGTTGATTGTATTTGATTGTAGATGTCCAAAAGAAAACCAACCTCCACCACAGGGCTCTGCTGGTGTTAGGCTCTGTTGCTAAAGTTCTGGAAAAGACTGACCCAGAGAATGCGCACAGAATTGTTGGCAAGCTAGAAGAACGTCTTGATATATATGGTAGGTAAAATGCTTAGGAAGACAATAGTCGATGGGATGAATTCCGGGAGAATGTGTATGCCCGCTGACACGTTCATTCCAATTTGAATGATGCCAGCTCATTAAAAAAACAGTGGGGGATCAGTATTCTTTGCTGCTGGTGATATATAGTTATTCCCCTACAGAAACTGAGTGCACCCTAAACACACTTACAAGAGCGTAGCCCTGATGCATTCATGAGTGCACCCATAACAGCCAACCACATAGCACATCCCAAGTGCACTTCGGTGCTCTCAAACCAATTCTGGTCTGGTTGCTTTGCATTGTGCGCATGTGGGATGCACTACCAAGGCATCCAAAAGACAAAGTCACAATGTACACTTTGTGTATGTTGGACCATGAACTACCTTGAATTGGCCACTTAATGCATGCTCAGCATGCTTGCGATGTGAAACTGTTTTTGGGATAAATTACCTCAGAGATATGTATGCCTGAAGAGTATCAATATTTGCAATGATCTGTGCATGGTAAAATACACCACTTGGAAAGGAATACGATTTCTCAACAATATACCAACTGGTTGCAAACAGGTTGTAAAGCAACACAAAACGTATATAGCATCTTCGATATTTATTTATTGTTTGTTTAGTTGTTTTTGTCTGTCTGTTTGTTTTGGATCATTTGAGATCCCTTCCACCACAGGCACACAAGATCAGTGTTATCTGAAGCGGATTATGCCAATCATCTACACTACAAAGCTAATCTGATCCATGCATTGGGCAATGCTGGTTTTGATAGATCCTATGAGTTCTTCATCTCCTACATGAACAATTCTGCAAGTCCATCGTTGCTAAGGAGAAGTGGTGTCATGGCTGTTAGTAAATACAAACACGAACAGGTAAGCTGTGTACTTGATAAAGAGGTGTATTCACACAAACTTGGGTGACAAATTTTTTACAATATACAGGAAATTGCCACAAATGAGACAGCAAATCCTGTTTTTCTGTGAGATTAACTGCTTCTCTGAAACTTTGTTGGATATTTTGGTGTCTTTCGGCGATGTTACAGTTACTTTTGTTTGTTTATTTTATGATATTGCTATGTGAACCACTTTTAATTCCTCTAGGAATTATTGATTTTATTTTTGAAGACGGAATGAAAAATGCAAAAGGATATGAATGTCGAATCACTCTCTAGATACTCACTTGACAAGTGATTATGTTTACTAATATTTAATTATTTATGTATATATGTATTTTACAATCGATGGTAAAAGAATACAACTCAAAGGACCGCAGAGACAAATCGTGTAAAACCGATGTATGTACAGTTGATTGTCAACTTGCAAGCCCTAATTTTACCCCAGTGGAAAACAAGGATTACAATGTATGAGAGCTTGACACCTGGAATACACCATTCCAAAAGTTCAGTTTGATGATATCTCTCAGTTCAACTAGTATTTGTGAGAGTGATCATAAAGCTATAACCACCCAATGCATGTAATTTGAATCTTATTTCCGGACATATTTTCACTCAGGCAGCAGACACACTACTGGATGTGGCTATCCATGATCATGAAGAACAAGTACGTTACACAGCAACATTAGAATATCAGACACATCCACACGCACTTGATTTTGGTGATCTGATGCAAGAGTTTACAGATTTGTGAGTGAGACACTCGTATTTGACAGAATTTCTTTCCAGACGTGGCCTGCATTTCCATCTAGTGCTTACCGTGCACATTGTATTTTTTATTTCCGTAAACAGTGAACATTTCCAATTTTAAACCATAATTATTATAACACATACAAATTTAAAATTCCATAAAGTTCATACTGAACTCTCTATACCGGTATATGGCCGCAAATCGTATGTTCTCTTCAGCAAAACAGTGATGGTTTAGTTGCTACCAAGCAAATCTATATTTCAACTCTTTAAAACTATTACACAACGTTTTCTGAAGCAAAAGGAGTTCTAATTCCCTGTATTATACATTTTTAAATGCTTGACAAGAGTGTAATAGGAGTAACTATGATAATATTGTTAAGATATTTTTTCAAATATTTATAAATTTAGTCAAATATAGCTTTCCCAGCCAGATTTAGCATATAATGTCGCAGAAATTGTATGTAGGTAAAATTAAAAGCTTTCTTCCATTTTAGGAGTACCACATACCTGAAATTATGTAATTGTAAGTTATTCTTGTTCATTTCGGAGTAGCCAAAGCAACCAGACCTTTACTGAAGAATCAAACCGCCCACTGCTAAGAAGTAGACGTCAAATCTTCAAAGACTATTACTTCAAGTTAAAGCTGCCCTCTGTCGATTGGAGTAAGACCTTTGGTAGTCGCGACATCGGTGCATCCATTGGGTTTATGATGAGGAACTATATGATAATTCAAATTGGTAAGGAGTGATTCCGTCAATACATAATTAAGGCTGGGTGTTCCTTTAAGATTGCTTGACAATCTATTTTGATCCTTTGTTTTGTTTTTGTTTTAATCAATATAAGGCAAACTGTTTGTCGTCTTCATTCAGTCATTCTGGCAAGTACCTGTCAATTTCTAAGAAAGAATACAAGTATAACATTACGTACTTTAAAAGTTTCCCCAGGTCTACATTAATTCTCTCTGCCTTGAATAGCTTGTGTTGTACGGGGGGAGGCAAACTACATGATATAGAAAAATAATCACACTCATATTCGTCCACCATCCGATAGCATTAGGTCAAAATTCGTAACATATACTTAATTGTTATAAACATAGACACAAACGAGCACAGAAAGACAGTAAAGCACCGGTATACACAACAAAGTCAAATTCAGGTAAGAAAGATATACGGACCTCTGGCAAAATGCATTCGGGTAAAAAATTTGACTTCTCACCACAGCAAGAGTTTGAGATCGTGATCCCATAAATACTTGTAACGGTAATGTAATTGATGTCACAATAAGTTCTCTTTGTTCGTGGAACTAGCTGAACAGTCATTCACCTCGTCATCTTTTTGGCATTTCTTGTATTAAATTCCTGTATAACCTACAACTTTACTTATGTTTTACCTGTAGAAATCCGCCATTTGAAAATATGGCCAACTACCTAAACTTTTATGACTCACTTTGATGTCTTTTCCACATGTCTCACTCTGTAATTAACCCATGTGTAAATTTGCTTTTCCTTTACAAATATTTTCTACACTTCGCAATTTTTAGCATATGTGTTCACACACACAAGCTATAGTCATACCACTGTCTGCCCGTCTCTCTCGGTGTATGTGTATGTGTATGTGTGTGTGCCTCTCTGTCTCGCTGTCTGTGCGCCCGATATCTCAGAAACGGCTCATCAGATCCGAATAAAACTTTGTACATTGATTCAGTTTGCAAATGGCAAGAACTGATTAGTTTTTTGTGGGCGTTGATTAGCGACAGCATTTCCGGCTTTGACTTATAACAGTGATTCATATACTGTATCACTTCATACAATATTAGACAATTTTGGGACCCATCCTGACGGGTGTAGCATGCTAGCAGGGTACGCTTACCCATTCCGGACACCTGGTACCACCACTAACTATCAGTGGTTCAGGATGGTCCTACTTAAATTTGTAAATCTCAAATGTCCCATGGACCTGGTAATGTATTACCTTGAATGAAAATGCTTATTGGACCAGTTTAATGTCATATTGCTTACATTTTGCTCATTTGCATAATTAATGATTTTAGTAAAAATAGATATACATTTAGAACGACTGCACAAAATTAGTGTGATTTGCTACAATTGTTGATCACACCAAGATGTATCAACCGTGAAATGTATTAAGGGGTGACAAAAATTTTCGCTCCAGCCAATTCCTAATTTTCATATTTAATGAACCTTCCAAAGTAAGAATATATATCTTGATTGACGTGACCAAAGTTAACAAAACTTACTTTGTACATTGAATATACTTCGATACAGCATTTTATTTCAGCCAATTTTTAATTTGCATGTTAAATGAACTTTCCTAATTAGAGATATGTGCCAGGATTTACTTTACCGAAGTTGGAAAACCAAGCTGTGTACATTAATGATAACAGGTTACACCAAATTGAAAGTAATTTCACATTTCCATGTCAGCTAATTTATAATTTGCATATTTAGTGAGCTTCACAGTTTGGCATATATAGCTTGAAGGACTTGACCAAAGGCAATTACTCTTTCTATTTGAAGTGGGGATACAATGACAGCAGCCAAAGAAATTTAGTATTTTTATTTCAGCTAGTCACATATTTGTGTACTTAATGACCTTTAGAACTAGTCTGGGTGAATATTGTTCATAGTGTTGATCATAACACTGTTAATGAAGTTGCAAACACATCTAATGAAACACGTCAGCATTTTCATTTAGGGTTAGGGTTACTTAAGCTTATGTTTTTTTTCAATTGAAACTATATATACATGATGAATATTGCTCATTACGTTGATCGTCACAACAACAATAACAGTAACGATTTTCATAAAATTACAAACTTCTTGCAGTTATGTCAGAAAAAGGTCACTAAATAGATGACCGCAACATTCAGTGAAACACAGGAGCCTGAGTTTAGTTTATTATGTGTAAAGCATTTTAAAATGGAGCACATCAAACGAAACTATAATTATCAAAGCTTTACTGTAATTCAGAGTTCTGCTGGTTTAAGGTAACAGCTGGAACAAATTAAATAAAATTCTTCTTGCAGAAAAGTACTCAGCCTTTTTTGATGTGAATGTACATGACACTGCTTGGGCCGTAGCAAATATTGGTGTCTTGAGGCTCAACCTGGAGTTCATCAAAGCAAGGTTGTGTTTCAAAGCAAGTTCAACTTATGGACTCAATATCTTACAAGTAAGATTATATTGATCATGCATGAGAAATCTTTTCAATGAGAAGGACACAAGATTTATTCCGGAGAGCAATTTTCAGTGGTGAATATTTGTATCACACGTGACTTTAAAAATAAAACAGGAACAATTGAAACATTTACAAAACAGCCAACACATTATTAAGTTGATATAAAAAGAATAGCAATCAGTCCTTAATTATTAATAATACAGTGATTACCTATTGATATCATGTACAGAAACAGATATTATATTACAACTGTCAACACCAGTGAATTTAGTGATGTCATCTCCCAGATTATTCCTGATACTGTATCTGATTATCCGGCATTCTAGCCCAAGATGTTTTCTACAGCTACAATTCACTGGCACCACCAAATCTTTAAAGTAATAGATAGCAATACATGTATTTCCTCCCGGCCCATAATGGGCTCAAGTCAACTATGCATTCCATAAATTAATGTACTCGGCTTAGCTTCGTTCATAATGTCGTGCAAATTTAACATTCGTCCTTTATGGGCGAGGAGAGGATACATTATCAAAACAATGTAGCTTTATTTGACTGCAATCCACTTCTGTGCGGTGTGGCAATTAGCAAGTTCATATAATTAAACAGTACATACAATACCATTATCACTGTTTTCAATTGATAGAGAATTAGTTAGTTTTCCTTACCAATGGCCAATAAATAAATTAAATTCATAAGGACATATGACAGGTAATATGTTTAATTTGATGTGTGTATATTCAATACCTAATATTTGGCATTGTTGATATTTTGCCAATGATGTACTGTTTACAAAGTTTCTCCTTGTTAGCATATGTGGGTACAAGTACATCCGTTAACATCAGTGTGTGTATTTGTATACATTCTGTTTGGGTTTGTATGTTTGAAGGAGTATGGGTATGCTGATGTACAGAAGATGGTGGACCAGTACGATGCAGTGGTAAACGATGTCGTGAAAAGTGTCCGGGACACGCTCATCACATTTAAAAATTTACTGACTGTCACGAAGATAAACGTCAGGGAAATCTTTGATGATCTCATCGACGTGGTGGAGAATCTGCCAAATTATGTCAAGGACTTACGAGAGATTGCCAGGTCGCCTGTCAAGACTGTGGGCCAGTATAGCGGCCTGCCAGGTTTCATTACAGATGTGAGAAATGTCGTGGACAGAGTTAATGCCCTGTTCACCGATATCAAGACAGATGTAAATAAATTTTACAACGTAAGTGAAACGCAATTTCTAAGCCAATGCTGAAACCTGCTGTCAATAATTTATTTAGGGACAATCTTTTATGCCAACATTTCCATACATTTCTTAGAACACTTGGCTGTGAAATATATGGAAATATCAGATCCAATTTGTGTGTGAATAGAAAATAACACTTTTCAGCTTCACTAACTTGCAAAACAATCAATGACAATTTTTCTCACGTCATTGACACTAGACATTTCACAAAATTATATAGAACTGAAAGAACCATCTAATGTATTCTTTTCAATATCTGGCTAGGTTGAAATCATTTTCAGGTGTTCAAATTTCATGTCGACCCATTCACAGGAAATTGTTGATGGAGTGAAAGTAACATTGCCTTGGGCAGCACAACAGATAGAAGATGCAATGAAGGCAGCAGCTGAAGCTATCAAGAAACTCTTCAAGTCACCAATCACAGCCATTTCAGATATATCGAAGTCAATTTTCAGGTCAGTCAAAAATGAGGCTCATTTTGTCTGTGAGAATGGAGGTGGATATGAAGTGTGTTCACTGGGTAGATCAAAATTATTGACAGCCATACAAAACTTATATTATTAAGAGTTGTTAGTGTAAAATTTGAATTCTTAATTCTCAGGAATATATTTTGCATAAATGAATAAAATATCACGTAATTCTATGCGGGAGACGCAGTAAATGTAAAACAAATTAATCATTATCAAAAATAGAGGGCGACATTGCAATATTATGCTGCTAAGTGGACTGTCGGGTTCAGTGAACCACATGGTTTCTTTTGTTATTTTCAAATTAGGCATCAAGTTGTATTCTAGACAAATCGTCTTCCTCTAGAAAAGGTTAAGATTACAGCCAGCAAAGCAGACATGAATATTTCATTCTAAACATTGCCTCTTTCTTTTTATAGAATTTGCTTCTGAGACAGATACTAGTAATTGGACTGTCAATCTTTTACAATTCTTTTCTGATCTACCACTTACGGGGGCTCATTTGTAAAGCTCTTGGTGTTTTAAAATATGTTCTCCGTCTTAGTCTTTCGAAAATCGAAAATTTTACAAAGAGATGGTGGCCATTTTGAATTTTAAATATTGGTAAATCTTTGGTTATTTGTTTCGCTAGTTCCGAAAATTGCAAAGTGACCCCTGACTTATGTTCTTGGTTTTGAAAGAGAATGTTTGACAGATTCCGAGTGGAAAGTTTCATTAAGTATTTTACAATCGAGACTCGTACTACCTTGAAGGTTTTAACGTTTATTTCAGCTAATCAGACTTTCTTTACTTTTTATATAACACAAGTTACCAAATACAATGGGGTTAAACTTATTGAAAATGATTGATTACTTTTCATGTCGTGCCATTGATAACTCCTGTAATGCAGGATTAAGGCGGCCATTGCTGGAGTTGTAGATGCTAAGAATCGGATAGCTGAAGCATGTTTTTTCCTGCATGGTCAGCAGCCTTATTGGTTTGATCTAGACGAGAAAATCAATGGAATTTGGACAGACATCCTTAGAGCCAAGCAAAGTCTTGAAAACACCACAGACTGGGTGAATGAAAGTCTGTTTAACTATGACCCATTCAAACAGTTCACTGGAGTAGAGCTGGTATGTTTATATTAGATCGTTTTACTTTTTCCAGTCGTTTTTTGTCACTGTTTTAATTTTTTGTCTTGTCAAAAATCGGGAAAATGTGAAAGCAGAGAGATG
The DNA here is from genome assembly GCA_001465055.1 of Ptychodera flava. NCBI lineage: Eukaryota > Metazoa > Hemichordata > Enteropneusta > Ptychoderidae > Ptychodera > Ptychodera flava. Next base: position 248,072 of record LD345538.1, read on the forward strand.
AGAAAGAGAAAGCACACATCAACCTATACACTTTGAAACTTTCTTCAAATTACAGAATGATTTATGTAGATTTCATTGCTGGTGTTCACTTTGTGCGTGGAAAAATGTATTTCGTTGACAATTGTGGTTGTGTTACTTACAGCCTATTGTAAGACAAGAAGTTGTCGATGTACTGAATGCTATGCTTGATGACCTCCAAGCTCCTCTGACCAAGGTCAAGGGCATGGCTGAACCATTCAAATTAGCTTACGGTTCTCTCGTTGGAACCATTGAGGATATCAAGGAGGGATATGAGACCTTCAAGAGAGGGTAAGTTCAGGATCATTTTGGTCACACAGTTCTCTATTTTCTTACATGAAATTTATCTCTAAGTTTGTCCTCTGTTTTCTTGTCAATCACTGTCATGTAAGATTATTTAAAACTCATAAACGTTTTAAGGAATAAGGTATTGTAGAATTCCAGGCTTTTCTTGAATCTGAAGTTTGATTGAACCCACAAGTTTAGATGGTGCGGAGAACGTTCATCTGCCTTGAAGGGCCACTAATTAAGCTATCCCTCAATTTCGATGGTATTTCTACTACGTTAGTTCATTCATTAGTTTGCAAATAGGCTAAACCCAGAATTCAAATTAACCATTAAGTTCAAACAAAAACATGTACACATTGACAAACGCCCGCAGAAATACCTGTATTTCCATTCCCGTTTGTACACGTTGGTTTGTTTTTAACACGTCACGTTGTCTCTTATTTGGCATATTGTGTCTGTATGCACATTGCGTCCTTATTCCGTAATAGAGCCATTCTCATTCGTCTCCCAAAAACACGTTGAAATCCAAACTATTTAGCTTGTCAACACAGCGTCAGAAGATGTGGAATACACTGTTAAGGTCGTTTGCATTTTTATCCACTTGTCAGCAATAACTGTGCAGCCTATATTTACACAGCCAATGAGAATCGACAAGTTCAATACTTAGTATTTCAACATACTTTGAGGAATGGAAAAACAAGAAAGTACAATGGAAATTAAAAACAAAACTAGTGAGGAACTATTCAAATATTACGGATACTGACACTCTTAATGTGTTCATTGTTCAAACATATATTTTGTTATTGTTTTTTTACTGGGTGTGAGCAACTTACGACTGGTTCATTGTTTATTATTTATTTAGGTACATTTTTGTATTTGTTGTTGTTGTTTGTTTGTCTTTTAAAATTTTACAATTTTGTACCTATACAAATATTTCCAATTAATGTACCCACGTGTTTTGTACTACCCTTGCATATGGGCAGGGGTAATGAATAACGATGAACTTAAATCTTGCAGTGCTCATGTTCAATGTTTGATAGATATGAATCTGCCAAAGCTGAGATTGACAAAATCTTCAGTCCTAAGATTGGCGCTAACTTCCCAAGAGAGATAACCGATTCACCCTGTTGTGAGGGCGACTACCCAAGCACAACCAACAATACCCTCCCTGGTGTTGACTTGGTGGCATCTGCTGGTGATGAGGTAATATGTGAAATTTATATGTTTCTTAATCATATTACTTTATGCAGATGCTTCATTCAAAACTGTTACCTTATTTCTTCATACTGATATATGAAAACAAACAAGTTTTGTTGCCCAAGTAGAAAGTAACCAAGATATCAGACCAAAGCAAGGTACTCTATAATCTTCCTGTTAGTTGTAATGCTTGTATATGTATTGGATTTGTTTCCACTTTTTATCTTCTTCATCCTCTCTCCTCTTCATATGAGGTTCCTTTTCTCATTTTCAACCATTCTGACATAATTGCATTTTGTTCCAAGAGGAAATCTCTTCAATTATCATGATATATCTTGTAAAAGGTAAAACCAACTGTTAGTTGCTTTGTATACATTGCTGTAGAACCAAAATGATAGCTAAGGTTTTCGTCTGACAAATTTACAAAACAACTTTGCTAGAACACAAGTTTAAAAGATGTCCCATTGCAGTGTTGTAAAGTAATGCCATACTTTATAATCTAGAATGTATACTTGTTAAAGGGTAAAATAATCTGGTCAGTCATCACTATATATTGAGTGGAGTAGAATTGTCTTTGAGATCGATAACCTTACAATGGATTTACCTATATACAGATTGTTGCACCTTTCCATGGAATTGCCAGGACAACAGGATCAAACCAGGTCAGCATTGACGTTCAATCAGAACTTGAGGATACAGAGGTCATCATATACAACATTGAACTTGACAGTGCCTTAGAAGGTCATCCAGTAAGTAGGAAGAGGACAAATATCCAAAAGCCGTTTAAATTAGATATTTTTCTGAATCCACATTTTTTCAATCCTTGTATGTCAAGTTCTGTGTGGAACGCGATCTCCTCTGTTCTGGTGTACAGCATTGTGATGACATTAAAAGGCAATAAGACAGTTTCCTTTTTATTTCAGTATAAGCATATCATATGTAATCTGTGACCAGCAAAAATAGGATCAAATGAGACATTTAACATTTGAAGTTGATTTTTTCACAAAATGACTTTGCAGACTTGTCTCATTAGTCCCGAGGGACATCGTCCGGCTTAAGATTTGGTCATGTCTGTGTGTCTGCGTGTAAGTGCGTGTGTTTGTCCGTCCGTCCATTCGTTCAAGCAGTTTTCTCAGAGATGCCTTAAGTTTAGCGACTTCTTTCAAACTACGTACAAGGGTTACCCCAATGTCATACTTATGCACAGTGATTTGTTTTGTGACACGATCTAATATGGCCGTATGGCGGCCATTTTGTTTCTGTATTTGATGGATACGGCCACTACTCAGACAGAAATGATTTATTGGACCAGTTTAGTCTCATATTTAACCAATTTCTCTCAAACTTTGTGCCAGGACATCGCACTGTAGCTTACCTTTGGGCATATTATTATTTTAGCAAAATGATCCAATATAGCTGACAGACGGCCATGTTTGCTTCGGTGAAGGTGTTTTGATGAATAAAAATGAGCTACAATATGACAGGTCTTGTACTTTGTACCAGGCAAAACGTGGTAAGCAAATGCATGAAGGTTTCATATGTTTATTGTTGTATTGAATAAAAATTGACCACAAGAATGAAAGTCAGCTCTTGAAGCTTGCAATGAAATTACTTCGAATCCAATTGTGAAATTTGCTTACTTTCTTTATGGCAGTTCAAGAAACTCTTAGTTAAGACATATTGAACACTATTTTGTGAAACTTAATTTTGTTAGTTCTATGATAACATTATTTAATAAAAAATGAACTTCACAGATGTCAGCCGCCTTTCATACAAATTAATTTCTTGTAATGCGACGATAAAATTTCCTGAATAAGAATGTGAATCCACTTTCTATCTTATGTGCATCATACACAAGCTGTCAATTTTTCCTCAGATTTGCTAAATATACCAGGTAAGTATGTTACGGATCATTCCTTATCATGTGTCCGGTAGTTGTGTATTGGATAGTTTGTTTTAGGGCGATAAAAGAAGGCATTAAGAGAAACTGAAAAGTACGATATGTGTCGAACTCTAATTTTGTCATATGTGTACTGTGCATGTGTACATGTGATGTGTGCGTGTAGAGTTAAGTTTGGGCGGCTAGCGTGTCGTGTTTTGAATAATTGAGGCAAAGCATTTTATCGGTATATGTAAGTTTATTGTGTCCACGATATGAACATTTACATTACTGTTGCAAACGAAGAACTTCACGAGCTACGTTCCCTTCCACTTGACACGGCTACATTTTACGTAGATCTAAATTTGCGGCAACATGTGATGGGATTTGCCGCCACTTAATTTGGTGTAATTAAGACATCAATTAACTAATCTTTTTTAAGGGTAACTACTCATTTTAGACTTTGCCTCCGCTGAAAAGGCAGTCCATACAGCAACCGTAGTTAAAATACTTTAATTAGAATTTAGAAAAAGCCTGGAAGTAAACAGACAACAGGTATCAGGATTTTCCTGTGCCGAACGGCAGTGAGTTGGACGGCGCAGTCCAGCCACAGGGAATCCAGGCTGCTAGTTCTTAATTTTAATAAAATATGGCATTTTAAATATTATTTTTATAAAAAATATGAAAGAAAATTATTATTAATATTATTATTATTATTATTATTATTATTATTATTATTATTACAAGTTTAGGGGCTATAAGTATTATATAGAAATCTAATAATAGTTCACTGAGGCTGTGTGGGAATTCTGATAAAGAGATGTTGTATATTTTAATTTTGTCAATGGGGTGACTTCCCATTGATGCACGTGCAGCGCAATTTTCTTCCATCAAAAGT
>LD345538.1:254173-264876 GCA_001465055.1 Ptychodera flava
AGAAATAAGGGAAAAAGGAACATTTTCAATGCCAAAATAGTTACCATGGCAACTTGAAACATTAAAATAAGTCTGGTTTTTGTGTTCTCTGACCCGAACTCCCTCACAAGATAATTTTCATATCAATCAAAGTAACTTTTCATGGGATATTAGAAAAAATGATATTTTCAACCCCTAAAATGGTTACCATGGAAACATGGGGCAGTGATATCGATATCATATTTGGTCTTTTCGACCCAAAATACCCTACTTGTGAAATTTTCACGGAAATTGAACCTATTATTATTCGCGTTATTATTTCTATATAATACTTATATTAATTATTATTATTATTGTCTTGGAGCAAAATATCAACGAAGGTTTGGCAATCCTTACATAAAGTACTCTTCTCTATATAGACACTCTTCCATTTATGTGTGTATGTGAAGACTTGATAAAAACAATGACACTACAGAATTGGTTTCGAAATATGATATTTTAACAATACCATATGTTAATTACCCTATGCTAATTTTGTATATGTAAAGTTCAATGCCCTAGCTTCGCAAGGTTTCCATTTAACACCATCTCTGTATGATTGAAAGAAGGAGATAAACAGAAGTTTTTGTGCTTTGTATGAATGTCTATAACATTGTAAAAATAAACGCCGGTAGCGCAAATTAGCACAAGTAATCGGACTTTTATTAAAATGTATCATTCAATGTTAAGTTCAGTGAATGGCATTGTGAAGAGACTGCATGCAATATAAGTCACGAGCACGCTTTGGTGTCAACGCGTCTGTTACTGATTGGTCGCTAATATCCTTGTATCTCTGGTCATATGGGAACAAGCTTTTTGTTAAGCCGTTAGTAATTCACAATACTAAAAGTGTTAACAACAGGAACAATGGACCATTAGAATCAGAAAGTTTTTCAGAAGTATGTCAAGTATTCTAACTTTCATTAGCTATGAGTGACAAGCCATATGTTTCAGAGGGCCGTAATATTTCATACCTTTGTCCATGAAGTGAGTTCGATAAGTTCGGAGACACTATAAAGTTTTAAAATGACACATACGTGTACACCTGTAATGATGTTCATGTCCTAACAATCTCTTTTTGTTTCTTTTTCAGATGTGAGACAAGATTTTAGTGCCTAGATCACTTACAGTACTCGTACAGAGTACTCCCAATCAAAACTGTGTTTCGGGGACTTTGCAGAGGTTGGAACACTTATAACCATCCTAGCTGCAGGAGTGAACATTGGCCAGTATAGAACCGAAATGCAAAATACAATACTGGAGACTAGTACCCTCACCTTCTGATATTGTAAGCCTCTTGCAAACTGTTGCTGCAAATTTATCGTAAATTCTGCAGTAACTTTGCAGCAAACTATTTAATACAAATATGTGGGTGGTTCATTTGTCATATGTAAGTTAGGTATCTTGTGAACTTGCAGCAAATATGTAGCAAACTCCTTGCTGCAACCTTCCTGTAAACTCCTTGCAGCAATTTTGCAGCAAATTAACTTGAACGTTACTGATTGTAATTGTTATTGAAATGTTAAGTTGAAACTTTTTGTCGCTGTAGAGGACAGTTTTACACGATCGAGGGGTTGGGTAAGTAGAAATCATGGCAACCTAAATCTTTTGCCTCAAGGTGGCTACTTTGCCCATCAACAAATTGTTTAATATACGCTAAAACTTGCGCCCTTCGGGCGCGCCGAAAAATGAAAATGGCAGGAAATGAAAGTGCCAGAAGGCATTTAAAAAGGAATATGATATTGAATAATTTTTCACGTCCCCCCTTTTTAATGTCATTTTTTTAGGCCCCCAGCATGTTGTAATTTTTTTCAAGTCCCCCTTCAGAGATGTTTGTGAGTGCAGCCTAACTTGTTTCCTGTTGATTGTTCCTAGACATGCAAGCTGATATTATCAGTTACAAAAGAGTTCTTGTGTTGACGTTTATTAGACACCCTGACAGTGAAAACCGATAAGGGACCATCTTCCGATTGTCGCATAAGTTCAAGAAACGAGATTCCTTTGTTTGCATCAAAATCTTCTCCCCTCCCCTTAAACGAAAGTTAAACAGTTCGAAATGTTGATTTCTGCCTAAGAGTACAACAATGTAGCATTTTGATATAGCTACTGAAGAATGTGTTTCCCCTGACCACCTGATCAAATTGACTACTAACCACCGTCACTCCACCAGCATGACACGAACGAGTTGGAAAAAGTTTCAGCAATACTTGTTGGTAAGAAAGCGCAGTTTTTAATTATTTTTACACACAATATAAATATAACTTGTAATCACAAAATAAAAGTGCGAAAGTGAAGTTCACTAATTGAATGGACGTCAAACAACCTCACCCCGTAAACGAATGAATTTCGCTTTTCGATCTTATGCGACAATCTGAGACGGTCTCTAAGTGCTGGCAGTTTAAATGACGTTCTTATCAATCGTTTGGCAGGCAAATTCCAATATTGGTAAAACTTTGCGCCGATCAAGCCTCATGACGTTTAAGGAAGTGCGATGTATAAATCATTACGCGATTGATAACGTAGTCCCGTTTTAAACGATGGAATTGATGTTATATCTGCCCCAACCCTTTACATTTCATACTAAATATAACATTTATTTTATTAGTTTAATGAAAACTGTTATTTTCATAATATACAGACTCAAAAGAGAGTAAAAATTCTTTCACCGAGAAGAATCAATATCGAAATGAAGTTAATAAACTGCGACCTTAAACATGTCTGCTGCTTTACAGCTAGACTATACAGGATGCGTTGGACTTTGGCAAAGTAGCATATTTCATTTTCGTTCGGCGGCTTAGGATGACGTGTCTCGTCCTAAACCTTAAATATGTACCCGGCAATATAGCTCTGCCACTGAAAGCGTGGTTAACGTCAATCATGTCATTAAAAGGCGAGATTTTCTTAGCGACATCGATTTACGATGTAGGATCTTTAGCTTATAGCTCGGACCGTGCTTGGACGTAGTAGCGATGGCTTGACTCCTTGCTTATACCATGAAGCTGAAAATAACTTCCATGAGATTTACTTGTCTGTTTCTGCAGTGAAAAGTTAATGTCTGTCGAATTTTAAGGTACAAATTTGCATTAGCAAAAGTCTACAACCCGTCCTTGTTGCTCGTTCACAATCATACAGCTGTACAGACCGTCAGACGTACATTGCGTCTGAAACTGCATGCACTTTGGTGTCATTCACAGAAAATATAGGGTTAAACTTTCTTGACAGACAAGTCCCTGATTTGAAATTTTGTCTTCCAGAAAATTACGCTGTTCATCCGACCAAGATTTACCCAACCAGATCGTCGAAGAGTATTATTGTTGTAATGTCACTATAGATGCACTCTCTACATCCATCCTACAATAGCAATGCTGCTGAGTTATATCGCTTTCAGCAGCTGAATTTTGCTTAAAAGCTGCCCATTATCGGCCAGTCATTACAATTTAAAAAGTGGATTGTCTATTATAAAGTAAATGAAAATAATGAAAGATCAATTTTGCGTTGCATGAATATGACTGGTCGATCACTCTGAAAATCATTGTATAGAAGTGCAAAGCTACTGTATTCCCTGGTAATGAAACAGTTGGCGATGTCCTATCAATTATCGCTGCATATATTTCAGCAATAACCTTGTTTGCCACAAATTTGCAGCAAACGGATCAAAGGTTTGCAGGAAGGTCACAGATAGCCTCAGATCTTTGCAACTTCCTCCTGAAAGCTATATGCTTGCTGCATATTTGCAGCAATCTTGCTATAAAGTTGCAGTAGAAATAAAATCTTCGGTAAGGGTGTCCCACCATGCGTTTGGGAGAAAACCCAGAGGTTGGAAAGATGCACTAGCCCTCATGTTTGCCTGGTTGCAGTTTACAAGAATATCCAAAACAGAAGTCAAATTCTAGAATCACAAAGACGTTACCTAAAACAGAACTTAAACATTCCTTATACACTGTAACACACGGTAAACTAATCATTGGACTTCTACACTAGTAGCAGAATATTGCCCCTCAAACTTACAAGAAATAGTACCAATTTGAAACAAGAATAAGACGGATTTTGAAACTACAATTCGGTTACCAAAGTACATTTAAAAGTTATACTTTGCTACTGAAATTATTTCTTTAGATAAAGTACCCACCGCATTATTGAACAAGTTCTATTATAGCCACCTCAAATGCTGAAACATGCAATTATTTCAGTATTTATGTATATATGTTACAGTGTACTGTAACAACATCTTAAACTTTATTTTTTCAAAGTAACAACATCTTAAACTTTATTTTTTCAAATAAACATTTACAACTTCGACTTATGCCATGCTTATTGTCTTGGTCACAGTATTTTTTACCTTTGTCTTTGCCATGAACTTTGACCAATATTCTTGAGTAACATTTGCCGCCATCTCTGATCAGACAAGGCACCACTGGACTCCATCACCTTTTTCGAGCAGACATACCATGACCATTCCTTTGGATTAAGCACCTCTTATATGTTATTGAACACGTCCCATACCAACCACCTCAAATGCCTATCCTACCACCAGGGCACAGTTAAGTAAACAAAACAAACACTTTGACTTGACACCACCATACATAGCTGTTGCTCTAAGTGCATCAGGCACCAAATAACAAGTGGGACTGTATCATCAACAATGACTTGTTTATCAAAGTGGCCACAAAGTATTGACCTTAACCTGGATACGTATCCCTCTAGCAACTAATGCCTCTAGCAACTAGTCATATTTTCTTCTAGATTGCCATTCTTAATTTGTTCAACTTTCATGAACCAGGTGAACAAAGACAACGTCATCGGCCGAGTTACAGATTCAGGCTCAAGCCCAAATGTGATCCACTTCACGATGAGGAGCAAAGAGTACAAAGATACGAGAGATCCCACCAGGTACTTTAACAAACGAGACATGCCACCACCACGAGTCCAAATGGAGTGTGATGATTACCTGCTGGTATTCAAGGTAAATAAAAAATCCATGGCCACTTAGGAGTTATTGAGCTTCTGAATCTCTCTCCAACAATGATGAACAAACTGATCACCCTTAAAATGTCATTTTGTACCATTGTCATTTATATTATATTTTAGCAAATCTAAATACAGTCACTGTCAACCGAACGTTGAGCGTATTGACCCTGTTCATCAGCACAGATGAAGGGTAGCTTTGTTGAGCTTCTTCCAGGGTCTGTATGCTTCAGGCAAGTCCTTGAATTTATAGCCTTGTGGAAAATTCTTGAAAAATCCTCGAATATGAGTCCTGATAGGTACTAAAAAGTGGTATTTCACCCATAATTTTCAAAAATGGCAACGTTATTATTTGTGATATCATGAAAATTATATGTAAATTATGTATAAAACTGACTTTTGTTCTAATTGTCTAGATTATGGTGTTTTTGATCTTAGTAAATGCCCCTTTAAAATTGCTGAGAAAGTCCTTGAACTTTAAGTGACTTTGAGTTTTTTGACACCGTTTCTTTTGTGACTTTCAGTGTATTGACCCTCTTTATTTTACTGTTTTATTTTTCATAAATGCTTTCAAAGTTTTCTGACTTGATTGAAACTGTGCATTTAGTGCTATGTTTGAGGATATTCAACTTTCAATACAAGAAACCTGCTGACTTAAAGATATCTGATATTGAACTTAATGTGTCAGTATCGATGGACTGTTTTTACCCATGCCCACCTGCACTAAGTGGCACCAAAACCAGCACACGTGACTCAGTATTTAGCACCATCAATATCGGGGTTGGTAATATCATTTGATTTTTTTACAAAGTCATACAGATCTGTGTTTGACGCTATAATCTTAGAATTGGATCAACCAGTGTCAGGGTAAGCAAAAGAAACAATAATGTCCTTTTAGTGCTTGTGATAAATGAATTGATCGGGGATTATTTATTCAAAACTTGGACTCATCACAATCATTACAATTGTGTGCACAAATGAAACTTGTTATATTGCAGGGTTATGTTATCGCAGAAGGTAGTCTTACTGAGGGACCAAAAGTAAGGGATACTTCGCCTGCCAGAACTGAAGAACCAGATGTCCTCATCTTAGATGGCAGCAATACATTTGCTGGAAGTAACATTGAAGAAAGCTTGATTGACAAAGCTAAAGGTACAAATTAATCAAAGTGTGACATGAACAATTTGAAATATTTTCAAATGATTTAACATTTTTCGATCAAAATAACTGCATGTTATCTGAGCTGTTCTGTGGCAGTTGTGGTAAAATTCTGAATGATTCTGAGAGAAGTGACTTCAAAATAGCGGACTTTGATTCATTTCCAACTGATGGGTAAATCTCTAGCATAAATTCAATTTTCTGTAGATTTTGTTGACCGTCTTGGTTTGCCGGACATCAATGAGCTTGGTCCTGTCTTTGATTTTAAGATGAGAGATTTGAGTCTCGGAAACGTTTTCGACTTTGTCGGGGATGCTAGACTTGATGAATTGAAGGAACAGCTGGAGGCTGTCATAAACCCACTCAAGGTATGAAACATTTATGTTTTTCAATAGCGTTGTTGCCTTCCCTTACTTTACAGGGCCATTTGCGTTTACACTTCTTAGCAAACATTTGATTGGAGTGTAGATAGATAAAGCTCACGTTTTCACATGATGCAAAAGTTCATGTAGAGGAGTATATAATTATATTTCAATTGACCAAGCTTTCGACATCATGTATATCCCATCACTTTAAACCTTCTCACCGGGTCTGAGGCCAAAAACGGTAAGTAACAGACTTTGCTAGTATATGTAGTATAATTTTTTGCGCCACTCATCAAAGAACTTTCCTAATGTCTTTTTTCTTTTACGAATCCTATCATCGACTTATTAATTTCTTTTTTCAGTTTCCAGATGACCCATTATTCTCATCTCCATCTCAACTGTAAATCATATTGCATCATGATTAATCGATCCTAGCCCTCACAGCCCCTTATTAGTCAGGTGGTGTAGCAAAAATAAAATCGTTACACAAATGACAAAAGTGCCAAAATTGCTACAGAGATTTGCATATATGACTAGATCAAAACTATCTACTGCTAAAAATATTATGGCCAACAGAATGGCTCGATGACATAACAACTTCAAAATGCCGCAATTATATTGCTCAAAAATGTTAAAATATGGTCAATTCACGCAGGTTTCAATATTGATTTGAATAACCTGACACAAATATCCAAAATTACAAAATAAAGCACAAAATTAATGCAACACAATGATGATGATGACATCATAAAGCTAAAATGGCCGATTGAATTCAAAATATCCGCCGTTATATTGTCTGATACTGACAAAAACCTGCTAAGCCAGTTTTCAAAACTTTATTGCCTAAACTGGAATGAACATCCCTAATTATAGGCAAAACATAAAATTGGTGCAACATAATTATAATAGTGATGTCATAAAAACAGAATGGCATCCCAAAATTACAAAATGGCCGATTATGAAGTTAACTATGTTTAGCACAGTAAACTATTTACGTGGAAAGATGATGGTATAAAGCTAATGTACATTTGGTATTAATGTTCAATAAACTCAATATAAAAGACAAATGTAACAAAACTTAGCTAATAAGCTCAACCCAAGTTACAAACTATAATGAGATTATTTATTATTTAATTATGGCCTTTGACTAAAATTTGAATCGATATAAAGGAAATCAAGGCAACTTCATACATCGGTTCTACCTTGGTCGGTGATACGGCATAGCGAGTAGATCGACTTGGTCTCATGATATTGGGAAACATGGCGAGACACCGGTGGATCGATAGTTCTTTTACCCTGACAATAATACATGAGTCCCCGAAAAAGGTTCTTTGTTTGTAATTCTTCCTAGCAGTGTTTTGGGACCAAAGTGGCGTTCCTCCAACAGCCATTAAAATGGTTTTGTATTCCCAAATATTTGGCTTGATGGTTGCCTTTGTTAAGCAAAGAAAATGCAAAACATCATTATGTTGTGACCTGACTGTTCAAGGCTCGAAATTAGCGGTTTTTCCCCTGTCCACAGACTACCAACTTTTCCCTGGGGCTACCAAAATCCATGAAATGGTAGCCCACACGGACTGCCAAAGCCTGGGACATGAAATTCAGTCAGAATTAGAGCTTGGCATGCGATGTCTGTCACTTTGGGACGAGCTGAACGCAGTCAAACCCAGCTAGCAGCTAGCTAGCTTGAGACAGAAAGGCCAGTTAGACTTTGTTATGCAAATTGCAATGACGACAGTGCAGTAGAATTTTGCAACAAAGTTTCAATATCTGAACTGATGAACTTAGTTGACAGGCACAGGAAATGATGGCTATGAAAATGCATTTTCACTACATTTAGATCATCATTGTCTCCTCCCCTGCACAGAAAGTCCATGCTCTATTTTTGGTCTTGCTGTGTTACAGTGTATGCCTCACTGGCTGGGCTGAGAGAAAGTCGTTGTCATGGCGACTATCAAAATTTGCATACAATTCTGAGTATGAAACGGGTTGTCAATAGGTCACCAAACTTCTAAGTATCACTGCTTCCCCATTCATACGTTATTACTGTTTTCCTTTGGGTATTAAATGTATGCAAGTATTCAAATCAAATGAATAGAAAATTCACTTCATGGGCAGAATCTGGAAAATAGTTCTTTTCTTGTCTGGTTATTAGAGGAAAATATATCTCTCAACTACAAAATGCATTGGCTACCAGCCATTGTCACTGGGCTACAAACCTCAGAAAATGGTAGCCCAAGTTGACTTCAAGGGAAAAAAGTTAATTTCGAGCCCTGCTGTTGCGTGGATGGTAACTCAGACCGTTCGTTTGTACTTTCTCGTGTTTGAGTTTTGCTTGAACAGTTCAGTAGTAGTTTGACAGGGAAGACCTATTCTAACAAATGTCTGGAACCTCTGAATTGCACAACCAAAAACGTAATCTATGGAACTGAGTGTTCATTGTGTGGGCTCATTTATGTTGGTGAAACAGGAAACAGCTTACGATCTAGAATGAACGGACATCGCAGTGGAGTGAATCGATCTTTGGATGTGCAACTTTATAAGCATTTTAACCAGGACGATCACTCCACTTTGTCTATGCGTGTCCGTATTCTTGAAAAAATACACCATCCAACCAACAGCCCCACACTTAGTTCACCATTCCGTAGACGGAGAGAATACCACTGGATTAGACAGTAAGGTACTGCAATGCCTTATGGTTGCAATGACAACATCAAAGATATAGGCAATCTCTCAAGTCCTGGTTGTTCAGAAGTGAATGTGATGGGCCTATTTGAGTCTTCTGTCCGTAGAAGACGTAGTCATGGACATAGGCGTTACCATCGGCCTAAATTGGATACGTCTACCTCCAACTGCCATGACAAATTTCATGGACTGCTTCTTTTACTACAGAAGCCTTTAGGGAGCGTTCAGTTATTATGGCCGGGGGTGGGCCGGCAAATTCTTCCTGCGCATCAGTCAAAATAAGTGAACCCCCTACCCATTGTACCAAAAAATTGATGACCCCCCTTTCAAGATGACAAAAATTTCATGACCCCCCAACATTGCTTGAGTAAATTAGCTGCACACACAAACACCTCAGGGGTGTGGAGCGATAGAATCCCCCAAAACAGAGCTTAGATTTTTTCAAATGACCTTCCTTACAAACTCAAAAGGTGTTAATGCTCAGATTTCCCATTCTGGCTTGCTATAATTTTGAAATTACCCCTCAAAGGAGTTGGACAGAAATTACTGGTGGATCGCAGTATGTTTGCGCAGGCGTGTGTGTACATATTTTGATAATTGGATTTAATTAAAAATCAGCTGTTGATAATGTTGATTCACTATACATGGTATACATATATTTTCTCATACATGTATGAGGAATCTATGTAATACTTTCTCAATCCAAAACTATATCTATGCATTTATAGATATTTGATAATTTACATAAATGTACTTAAAGGAAATAGGGTTGTTACAACTGGCATGTGGACAAAAAGTTTGAACAAAGATGTTCATCCACTATACATGGGAGTCAATGATAAAATTGTGAATATTTTTTTTTCCAATAAAAAACTTCGTATACTTGTGCATATACAGACGTTCAATAATTAACATAATTGTACTTGATTAGAATATGATGTTTAAAGGTGCATATTATGTGTGCAAGAAATCTGATTATGGAATTTCACTGAAAATGTTCATCCACTATACATGGGAGTCTATGAGGAAAGTATGAATAATTTTTTTCCAATACAAAAATAAGTAAACCCATGTATTTATGTGCTCTCGATTATTGATATCAATGTACTTGATTAGATTAGGGTGGTAACAAAATGGATGTGTTCGCCAGAAATTGGATTTTGGAATTATACCAAAATGTAGATTCACTGTACAAGGGAGTCTATGAGGATAATATGAATAATTTTTTCCAATACAAAACTATCAAAATCTGTGTATTTATAGACATTTGATAATTCATTTTAAGTACTTAGCCTAGGATTGTTAAAGGTTGATATGTGTGCAAGAAATTAGATTTTGGAATTTCACCGAAATGCTGATTCACTATACACTGTAGTCTATGAGAAAACTTAGAATAATTTTTTTTGCAATGCTAAACTAAATTAATTTGTGCTTTTATAGGTGTTTGATAATTGATACAAATGTACATGATTCAAATAGGGTATTTAAAAGTTCAGATGTGGACAACAATTA
>LD345538.1:280724-290874 GCA_001465055.1 Ptychodera flava
TACATCAAACACTGTTGAGGCTGAGGAGATGACTTCAGATTGCAGAAAAGGATCAAATCTGTGACTTATGAATTCACTAACACTAATCAGCACATGTCTCTTACAGTTTTCAAACTGCTGCACACTCTGGTCATCCTTCTGTTTCAGCTCCACCCCTTTGTATTGGTTTCCATCTATGTCATCTAGGAAAGCCTGTAGCTTATCACCATTGTTACTTGGTTCAGCAAGCACTCTAAGATATGCTACACTTAATGTAAGTTTGACAGTAACTTCGGTTAAAGTTACACTGTCTCTCTGAAACAACAAGCTGAGAGATCTTAATTCATCCAACAGGTCAAACATCATGAACACGAATGCCATGTGTGGAAAGCTCTCCAATTTATGGATGACATTTCTAGATCTACCCTGCATTGTACTACTCCCAGTATTACTGGCTGCTGATTGATGGAAGTGAGAATGGAGTGTAGAATAGTTTTTCACCAGACTTTTGATAGCACTGTAAAAGTGTGGTGACCATCTGGTTCCCATCAAGTTCACTGGCTTGTTGACAGACTCATTTGACACTTCCCCTAAATCTCTCATTTCCCTCCATGCCTTTGGGGAGTACTGGTAATGTTTGTAAATTCCCTGCAGACATTCCTTCCAATCTTTTAACTTATTCTCTTCTTTCAGAGCATCAAGAACACCTAACTCAAGATTGTGTGCAATGCAATGAGTGGGAACCAACCATGGTATTTCTGCTTTCAGGAGAGCAGCAACCCCACCAGTATGACCAATCATGACATTGGCTCCATCGCATCCAAATGACACAGTTTTTTCTTTCCAGTCAGGACTAGTACTGTCCATTGCTCTCTCAACTGCTGATTTAATACCTGTAGCTTTGGCATTTTCTAAACCTTGAATACCAATAAACTTGTTGACTGGTTGCCCATCTTTTACATATCTGACATAAACTAGCTTCTCCTCAGTCACAGACGAATCTGTACCACCATCTGAGAGTACTGATAAAAATCTAGCTGCTGTTAAGTTTGCCCCAAGTTCTTTCTTCTGAACTGTTGCTATAGACTTAATAAAATCAGCTGCTGCATGGTCATTCATGTATGTCTCTCCAAGATTTAAACCATTGATTTTCTGCAGAGTACACAGACTTGGAAACAGTTTAAATGGCATTTCCTGCTTAGCAACAAAATATGCTGTGTTGAATAAAGAAACCAGCTTTTTTTCAGTATCATCATTCAAGTTTCGTATGGCCCTGTCCATCGGATTGGCTCCTCCCCTCAATCTGGCAACACGTGCTTCATGACATCGTGAGTGACCTCTACTGTTATTGTGAGAACGTATTGTATCAAGTCTAAGTGATTCAGAACCACCGCTGACAAACAATGATTCTTTATCAGCTAAATTTGGAATTTCTGTACAGAGACTGCAGAAAACTTTCTCCTTATCACCTTCTTTCTTTTCTTCTAGCCACGGATACTGTTGTTTCCAGGATTTCTGGAATTTTCTTTTACGGCGTTTCTCATAATTACCATCGGGCCTCTGCCTTTTCTCACCACATGTACTTCTCACACACGATTCAGTATCGGTACTCTGAGTGGCAGGAGCACACGCTGCTGCTGAGGCATCCCCCGTGGTCTCATTGCCTTTTCCCGGAATTTGTCTTTGTTCATCACCACCACTACGATCTGCTTGAATGTTTCTCCCTTCCACAGTATTTTCAACTGATTTTCTGTCATCCTTTTCACAACTTTTGTGAAATTTGAATGAGAACAAGGCCATTTGTTTTGCCATCGTGAACAGTGAAGTTACGAGAAACTCAGAAAGTAGAGAGCTGCTCTATTCATTGCTCATTACGCCCCTCCCTTGTGACAGACTTTAAAAACCCTGTTTGAGAGGCAGTGAGCACACATTGATTTTTCTCCAGAGGGAGTGATTTCCTATGTTTCAAGACCATTCTATTATTTGATACTGGCTCTTCCATATACCGATAGTTCCCATTACCATACACAGTGTATGCATTGACATGATCAATGTGGATGACTGAATGTGAGGGAGTGTGAGTTACTAACAGAACAGCTCGTCATGACCTTTTGACCGTTTGAACGCACTTGTCCAGACACATGAGACAGCCAGACACTGGGACACAGTGAATGTTTATTTACTCAATCATAAAATCATTACCGCTCAACAGCAAACTTTACTTGCCCGATCAGGCAGCCAAGGGTGATGATATTTAACTTGCCCGGTATCAACTTTCAGTTGTCCCGGGCAAGCGGACAACCGTTAATTTCGAGCCCTGGGTAGTATTGTACCAATTAAATGTTAATTGGCATATTTTATGAATTTTCGTTATTTAGGGTGATATGTCAGGAAAAGTGATAACGTTGGTGACATCTGGCACAGATTTCGATATATTGTATTGATATATTTGTATCATGCCATTAAATAAACGCTAGTTTATATATTTGATGATTTTTTGAAATTAAGGTGATTTATCAAGAAATACTGACTCAAAGTTGATGAAACTTGGTAGAGATGTCAATTTACCATTTCTGTAATAGTGTCCATATACATATTTGATGAATTTTGGCCATTAGGGTTGTACGACAAGAAATATCGCAGCAAATTTGATTGAACTTGAAACTGATGTTGATCTCACGGTGTAATAGCAATCAAAAACGGCATTTATCAGTGCAATATTAATTAATTGTTAATTTGAAGTTTTAAATAGCTTTCGTAAATTAGGGTGAAATGTCAAGAAATACTGCATCACCTATGACAAAACTTGGTACATTTGTTGAGCTCTTAGTCTTGCAATGGTTTACAAAGAAGTTTAGTAGTATCATGTCAATTAATTGCTGGTTTGCATTGGTAAAGATTTTTCCAAATTTAGTAAATATGTATAATAGTGTGATGTCTTAAAATACTCTGGCAAAGTTGATGAAACTTTGTACAGATGTTGACCTCCAAGTTTTGTAATTGCATGCAAAGACATTTAGCAGTATGACATCTATTAATTGCTGATTTGCATCTTTGATGAATTTGCGTAGCCAGAGTGATATGTCCTGAAATACTGCATCAAATTACATAAAATTGTTTTAATAGTGTACAGAGATGTACATCAGTATCACGTCAATCTATTACTAACTGACGTATTTAAATGACCTTTACTATAGGGCTGCAAGCTAGATTTTCCTTTACATGTTCACCACCATGGTTTTGACCAATTCGGGACCTCGACACAGGGAAAGCATGTTTGTTTTTAGCGATCTATTTCCTGAATAACTGCGCTCAATCTGAATACACTTGCTGCACATGTTGATGATACAAAGAGTTAACAGTGAAGAAAGGCATTTAGTTGTATCATTAGCTAATTATAATAGGTCTGTTCTGTAATGAACCCGGGAGCATTTTTGGTTCTTATCTGGCGTTCCCCCAAGTACGAGCGGAAATTATATCATTGTCAATGACTTGTCTCTGAAGGTTTTGGGCAAATGGACAAAAATAAATTGATCATATCAATTTAATATACAAGTGTAGAATCGTTTTGAATCAGTCGTCTGTCCTATTTTATTTCCTCTCAGAATGCTTTGGAATCAGGAATGCATTGACTAAGAATATCTACTGCACGTTTGAAGAGAATTGTTTGGGCGTGTCGTGTTGTATAGACTTGCAGCTCTATCACTTTCACCATGCATTTACTACGATCATCTCCTATGATCCATGTACCTTCCAACTGAAGATTGGTGCAGACATTTGGTCTATGACCTTGGACCTCATCGATGATGAATTTAGTGAGTATGAGTGGCAAAAATACTTTTCACTTAATTGTGCAAATTATCAACAATAAATATGAAGCGTAATTTAATTATTCCTAATAAACGTGTAGCAAGATGTAGCAGTTAAGGTTTCTACATGATAGTTAAATAGTTTAATATACAAGTGTAGAATCGTTTTGAATCAGTCTCAGTCCGCATGCAATGCAGTGTCATACTGTCGGGATTCAAGTTATGACCTAATGAAGTGATTATTCTCAAAAAAATTAACATGTAACTTTATTTCATATCCATTTGAAATATAGTTATGACAAACTGAAATAGTATTCTAAGAAAATTCAACGTGTAAATTTACGTCATATCCATTGGAAATATAAATACGGGGGGACTTGTCTCCCTACATTCTCCATGACTTTGAAAACAATTTTTGGAAAAAAACTTACAACATTGCAATCCGTAATCAAGCCCTTATTAAGCATTTACTTTATTCAAACCTTAAGATTTTCAAACTTTCAATATAAGAATTTTAGAGCAGGTGTGCTGAAAAGTATGTTTTTAAAGTCTATAATAGTCTACAAATTTGTGTGCACAAGCCTGGATTCAGAGAGGAAAAACATCAGAGTGGCTCATGGGGTATCTGCTGTACAGTGCCTTAAGCTGCCCGATACATTTGATTATTTCAGTGTCTTTTGTTCAATTACTACAGGTGTAGAAGGCATGGAGTCATTTGTTGGCGACGTTTTAAGCCTTGAGTCTCTGTCAGCTGTGGTCAAGTACAAGGTTGAAAAATTTGATCTGAAGATTGTGGTTAGTATTTGGTACTGTACGATCAGTGCATACCGGCCAGAGATGTTGGTACTGTACGATCAATGTATACCGGCCAGCATCTCTGATATATACTATACTATACTATCATTACCGTAATGTTTGTGCATATAAGTTAATTACTGGTAAAGTTGCATATAACTCTTAAACAATAATACACGTTCTAATAAATAGCCGTCAAACAAAATTTATATCGATGTTGAGCCATGTCATTGCTTTGTACACAATCATGACACTAGTTGGATCAAAAGTTACCGTTTGAATCTTGACCCCATGATGGCGTATGGCATGTAAGTATTGGCCACAAACATGGTTAAAAGATTTCATGCAAAGTGCCAGTCTTGCATGCTATATCGCTGCTTGAAAACTTTAGGTCGAAATGAAGGATCGTTGTCCTGTTGTGTGGCGTTTCTTAATTTCAATGTCTGTTTATTTTCATATGTATGTATGTATGTATGTATGTATGTATGTATGTATGTATGTACGTATGTATGTATGTATGTATGTATGTATGTATGTATGTATGTATGTAATGTATGTCCGTTTGTGAGGATGTCCGCCCACTCAAATATTTCGAGAACCACTCTACTTATGGACTTGATATTTGGTGTGTAAATGCACTATATAATTATGGCAAACATTTTTTTCTTCGTATTTTGATATTTTAAAATATACAAATTAGCTCAAAAAGCGATTTCTGTCTGTCTTCCTGTGGGCCCAATATCTCAAAAACCGCTCACATCAAAATTAAAAATCTGGTACATAGATTCGGTTTGCAAATGTCAAGAACTCATTAGTTTTTGGTGTGTGTAATGAAGGCTTGTTTACCTTTTGCTCATTTGCAAAATTAATGGTTTTAGAAAAAACGGACATACATAGATAACAACTTCACACAAATTGCTGAGATTTGTTACAAATGATGATCACAAGAAGATATATCAAACGTGAAATGTATTAAGGAATGACATGAAAGAAAGTTACTTATTTGCATATTTAATGAACGTTCCATATTAGAAATATATATCTGAATTGACTGGATCTAAATTGACGAAATGTGGCATGTATATGGAAGATATTATGATTTAACACTATTGAAGGTCATTAAGTATTTTACTTCAGCCAATTCTTAATTTGCATATTTAATAAACTTTCCTAATTAGGCATATATATCTGAATTGACTGGAATAAAGTTGACGAAACTTGCTACATATATTGAAGGTACTGTGATACATCATTCTTCAAAGTCATAAAGCATTTTCACTTCAGGCTATTCCAAATTTGCATATTTAATCAGTTTTCCTAAGTAGGAATATATAGCGGGATTTACTTGATCAAAGTTGGCAAAACATGCCATGTACATTGATGATATCAGGTTAAAACAATATTGAAAGTAATTTCGCACTTTCATGTCAGCTAATTTATAATTTTTGTATCTAATGAGCTTTCACAGCTTGGCATATACAGCTTGAAGGACTTGACAAAAGGCGATTACACTTGCTATATAAAGTAGTGATACAATCACAGCAGTCAGAGAAATTTACTATTTTTATTTCAGCTAATAACATATTTGTATACTTAATTACCTTTAAAATTAATATGTGGTAAATATTGTTCATGATGTTGATCATGACATGTTATGAAGTTGAAAACATGTTGCAAACGTTTAAATTTACACGCACCTGTTATATATACTGAAACACGTGAGCATTTTCAGTTCATATTTGGTTGTAGTCTTTGACCATAAATGACCTATATTTACCCCGGATACCTTGTAAGAGAGTTTTGAAAATAGTGAAAATAATGTAGTCATGTTTTGTATCATCAATTTGTAGTGAAATTTGATCAAGGAAACAAAATCTCGGGTTCTATTTGATATAGTTGATCAACTTTTACAAATATTTCATAGAGGAAACACAAACATTGATAAGGGATTTGGATCTACAAAATATCTAGATGACAAGGTGCACACTACCTTGACTAGAGACTCCGGTACATTTGCCATTTGTCTTAGTTCTAATGATTGTGTAAAATAAACATACATACAACTGATAGGTCATTGATTGATTAAGTTAAAGGGATAGTCCACCCAAACATCAACCTGCCTTTAAAAGTTGGAGAAGATTATTTTTGTAACATTTATGATGAAAAGATGAAAAATGTGCTGTTTTTTCTCCTATAAATTAATGTTTTATTAACTGATGTGTATGACGCCATTTTCGCGTTATGGAAGCGCCACCTATCGGAATTCCTCAGAGAGGCTTCACCTTTGATGACGTAAAGTTTTCGTGTTTCGTTGAGGAAGGGGATATCGCTAGGGGGTCTGATCTACCGTACGTTTGTATTGAGCTACTGCCCCATGGATACACTTTGCCTTCAACCTTATACCTTTGAACCTGAATTCAGCGATACCGAACTCCAGGATTTCGAACTTGGTGTTTCTGACGAATACACGGACACATCGATAAATTCAAAAGTAAAAGAAGGAAACATGGCTCCAACAGTTACCGAAGGAAACTGTGCAAGCATGGCTCAATTAGGCAAAAAAAAAAAGAAATGTTTCTGGTCAGGTCTTTCTTTAAAAAACGGTGTGGCGACGCGCATTTTATTTATTTATTTATTTTTTTTTTTTTTCCCTCAAGGGAGGGAGGAGGGTCAGTTTTATAGTTTTATCAATATAGTCACATATATACTGTTCATGTAGTCACTGATCATGTCCCCCAAAGAGTTTTTTCTTTCTCTTCAGCCATTTTGATTTGGTGTCAGCCACGGCCGCCGGCCACATACAGAAAAAAAGGGTGACGCGCTGTTGTTCAAGTGACGCGCGCGCTGACCAGAAACATTTCTTCTTTTTTTTTTTGGCCTTACAAGTTACAATGTTACGGGAGGCCATGTTTGGAGCTGAACCACAGTCGCTCCACCGTGGCTGAACACATCTTCGATATCGCCTGGTGAAGAAACGAACTCTAACTTACCCAAAATGGTTGTATTTTGGGGCAAACATTTTGATCTGCATTGCAAGCTAGCTGTTATTGCTTGAAAAAAGATGTTGGATTTCAAACGCCCGAAGAGAACTGTATTGACGACATTGCTCCGCATGTTTAGCCATTGCAACGCTGGTTTTAAAAAACGGAGAAGAACAAAGAATGGTTATCGAAAAATGCCAGTGCAAAATGCTAGTTTTTCAGTTACATATAGAAAAATAATGAACGAATGACGAGATAATTCCAACCACCGTCCTCATGGGGGAGGAAGGAGAGAGAAAGCGGACGACCGGAAACTGCTCATCTGTTCGACTCCAAATGGAGTGTCCGTAATCTGACAAACAATAGTGATACGTACACACTTTCATGCTGTCCGGGGCAGTAAATTAAACTTCAAACACACTTTCATGTTCTCCGGGGCACTAAATGAAATTTCAATTTATCCTTTCAACGTACAGTCATATACACACACTAAAATTTTCCTGTTCTCACAACTCACATTGAACTTTAAACGTAAGTTTAATACCGGTAATTAGAAACCGCCATGGAGGTATAGCCGTTCTCTGCTGTCAAGCTTGGTGCAGTCTTGGAAAAAAAATAATTGAGAATGGTCAAAACCTGAAAGCTACGACCTCACGACCAGTCATCGGGAAAACTTTTGGGAAAAATTCAACACTTTACAGCGACGTCCGGTCGACAGGTCGTGGAGAGAAAATACCGAAAAAATCACAAACGTGAAAGTCACGACCTCACCACCTGTCGTGGACAAAAAAGTCAGAAAAAAATCAACACTGTACATTCATTACCTTGCGACCGGTCATGAAAAGAAAATACAGAGCAAAGTAAAAATGCTGAAAGTCACATCCTCACGACTGGTCGTGAAGAATAATGTCGGAAAAATTCAACACTTTACAGCCACAAGCTGTCGACCGGTCGTGGAAAGATAAAAAGAAAAAAGTAAAAAAACTGAAAGCTTTCCTTGCCATTGGAGTCGTAATGCCGGCCTTTTGTTGGTTTCTTGGAAACGTTTCCTTTTGTCTGAGTAGTGTCTCTTTTATCGAGATGATATAATGAGAAGGTGCAGGTCGACAGAGCCCATGCGATTGAGTCCGCCGCTTGCTTTTTTTGGTATTCGTGATCATATCGCAGAACTGATGCGGATGTGAAGGATTGCGCGTAATCCCCGATGTTGATTGTATGATCGAGGTAGTCTAATGTGTCCTTCGGAGATATACCGCGGTAAATTAATGTCTTTAAGATGCGGGCGTTGGCCGATATCCACTGAGGGAGGGAAACTTGGCCCGCTTTTGGTCTCTGCTTGGATGTTCGCATTATTAGTGTCATGTCCCCGTCAGCCGCGAGTTCGGCCTCATCAGTTGCGTCGAGCGAACCGTTTTTGGTGGTAATAAAGTCCGGAATGAGAAACGGTTGACGCTCACCTTTCACAGAACTCTGGTGGTTGGTACGCTTGATGTGCTGGTCTGATATGATGTCCTTGAGCGCGCTGTCGCCTAGCTCTTCGAGAAGGGCGTTCAAGTCGCTATTTTTGGCCAGGGACTTCGTAGTCACCTCTGGTGTCGCCGCCGCACCTGCAGGTTGGTCTGGGATTGTCTGTTGCTGGGGATCCAGAGGAGCTTGGTTTTCGCATAAGTTGGTCCGTGCGTTGCGGAGCATTCCACGTTGACTGATAGGCAATTCAAGAGCGATGATGTCTTCGTCGCTGAGGCGTTTGAGTACGTCCGTCGATGGGATGGCCTGTGCCGTTAGTATCCTGAATGTGTCTTCCGTAAGGCCTGCTGCCTCGCACCATGCTTGGAAAGTTTGTTCGGTGTCTCCCATTGTTGTAAGTTATGAATGGTTGGTTGGCGGGAACAATAGCTTGTGGACAAAGTAGGCCTACTATTAGTCTGGCAGAGACCCTGCGATTCGCGTTCTTTCCTGTTGGAACACGCGCGCCCTTCAGAGACGCGACGCAAATCCCAGGGTCTGGACGTTCTTGCAAGCGACCGGTCGGATTTCTGCCTGATCCGGGTACTTTATAGAACTTCACAAATCCGTACAAAACAAAAAATGACAAGTACCATAGCCAAATAAAATTAAAGATGAAAAATAAAAACATACCGCGTATATAGGTCTACCAGCTACAAGTATATATTCTCTCCGCCCAGTTAGATAGGTGTTTCTTTTGACGTCAGTACCCTTATGAATATTCATATACTTGCAAAAACGGACAGTCGCTGTGTCTGGCAGCGCGTGCTCACAGCTGCACAGCGTAGCCTTCGAATGCAGGCCCATCGTGGGCGCGCAAAAAACAAGGCACAGCGACTGTGGAGAGTCTAGCCTACTATGTACGTGCGAACGCTCGAGGGTCAAAGCTAACAATGAATACTCAAGGGTAGCCTCGTTCCCACGATATCCAGCACAGCCTCGAATCCGCCCCATTTAAATTACAATAAAACAAGTATTATATTATATCATGCTACCATGCGCCATTCTGATTGGACGAGAGCTCATTCCACCGATGCTAAAATACTGTTTTAGCACTGCTAGCAGTGCTAAAACGGGCCC
>LD345538.1:310329-345183 GCA_001465055.1 Ptychodera flava
AATCATATTAAAGGATATATTATATATTAAATTTAGTTATTTCCATAAAAATATCTTAAACTATCAAGAAAGTTCAACCACTTTTGATCAAATCAGAAATTCATGGTAAAATTATCAAGTACAGCAGAACTGAATTTTATAACCAGTTATTTAAGTGGAAATATTTGAAAAAAGTGTGGTTTTCGTTAATTGGGAAATTGTTTTCGTGCTGTTATTATCTCTCTTCGACAAATGACTACTGATGGCATCGGTGACATTGGGCCTTAGTTAGTGACCACTACCTATCTGACTTACAGATTGATATATGGCGGGTGCCACATGTGGGGCAGTATGCGCTTACTGTATTCGAAACACCTGTCATCACTTCTTGGTCTTCTGGCCAGAGGTCCATATATCTTTCTTTCATGAATATGACTTTGTTTGTGTACCGTGTATTTACTGTTTGTTCTGTGCTGTTTTGTGTCTATGTTTACAGCTATTGTCTTACGAATTCTGACCTAATGTCATTGGATTATGGATTGGTATGATTGCGATTATTTTAGACATGTGGTTCGATGGACTGCCAATGAAATTGTAATAAGTGATTAGGGAATCAGACGGGTGCGATTCAAAGCAAACTGCACAACGACAGGAAGAACCGGCAACCACAAAGATGACGAAAAGTAAGATTGCGAATATTACGAAATGATGCTCTGAGTTCGACTACAGGGTTAAGACTCCGGTAAGAACTGATTCTGTGTAATATTACGTACACTAAAAACTCAACATTCAACTTGAGGACGGAGATAAGGTTCGAGTATCATCAACTGAAATGAAAGAATTAGAACACCGACGCTGTGGCCACAATATGAGAAAACCAATTAGTTTAACTGGATAATGAAGACACGTAGGTAGGAAGGAAGGAAGGAACCATAATTGTTATCTAACAACGAACATTATCTTGAAATCGATATACAAGAGGTTGTGAAATTATGTCCGAATTCTTCACACATCTGCGGAAAATGTGCAGTGGGACTAGTAAAACCATGATTTAGACGTTTCCGAGAAAGAGGTTTTGTTTAATTAATTTTTACTGTGGTTTGTATGAAAGAGATATTTTACAAGTAAAATGGCCATGTTACTATTATTTCATGCAGTGACTTGTTCTATTTTTGTGTGCGAGTGGTCAACGTATTTGACGTTGTCTGTGTTGGCAGTCAATTGCCTTCTGTTTACATTAAAGAAGTCATAAACATCCACCCTGTGTTGTGGACATTAGCGATCCGTTTCTGCCAAGACAATAAGCCCATTGTATGTTTTTCTGACAAATTAGAGATATATCTTTCGTGATACCCGATAGACTTTCGTGTTTTTTTCTAACCAGTAATTAAATGAGTCAGCAACTTTAATGTCTGCCTTATCAACACATTCTGTGTGTACTTAAGAAGAAAATGTGTGTGATAAGTATGCATGTGTATACAGTCAACCTGAAAGACCTGCATATTAAAGGGTTAGTGGCGGTAACTTTTTATTATTTTACATTTTTGTGCTGTTAATATCTACTACAGCCTCCTGTTCTACTCCCCATAGTACGTTGAGACACACAGTACTCAGCTTGTCAACTCAGCCTCTAAAACTACGTTGTTGTTGTTGAGAAGTGAATTCTGGTCCGGACAAAAATTCAACTGTAAACAATAACTGTGTATTTTACATGCATAGGCGCTGTGGTACCAGTCTAAATAGTGGGCACTTCAACATGCTTTGGGAGTAGAATTAGAATTTGCAATTCATAAATCAACTAATGTTAAAATCATCAAAAGTTACAGCTATTGGCGCAGTAGAGCTATAATGACCTGTTTTCTATTTGCTGTGTTTTGTTCCACTTTTTAAATATTTGTATTCCTTTTGAATAGTAATGTTGAAATTTCAAGTGTTCAACTATTCCATGCACAGCCTGTATGTCACTTTGTGATGTCCATTGTCGTTGCTGACAAGTGAATTTAAAAGCACAGTGAAATTCATTCATCAATGATATGGATGACCTTGCATGTTGACACATTGCACTATATTAGTAAATTTACCAAGTATTTTTTGGATCATCATACCTTCAGGGAAAAGAATAAGAAAACGATTTTTCCAACAAGTGTGATGAAAGGGATGTCATTCAAAGTAATTATAAATTTTGTCCCATTTCATCTGTTTGTTGTACGAATCACAACCAAACACTGCCAGTTTTCTAAAAGAACAAAAAATGTTCTTTGAACCCTGATGAAGCTTATTTTTATCGGTAGGTTTCTATAACACCACAAGTAGGATCATATGTGTATGGTGCATTTAGAGCTGGTTATTGGGGATTCCGTGGTGAACTACGACTTACCGGCTTTTTAATTACTGTGAATTTTCCAAGCAGAGCTGAGGTGCAATTCAACCGTTTTCCATTTACAACAGGGTAAGCTGATTATTTTTTTGTTTACACTTCTCAGGTTTAGCCATTCATAATGTTTTCATATCAAAACTTATTGCAAATTATTGCAAGTTTAAGACAAGTTTTTGCTTTTTAATTTAGCAGTTACTCGGGCATACTACTTTTGAATTTTTTGAAACTTTAGAACTTTGCAACATTCACTTTTGGAAATTTAACCGTTTGCAACCAATGTCTCAAAAACTGCATTCCAAAATGCCTCGAAACTTGTCTTGTAAGTACCTTTGGTTTTGTGCAATGAGATCAAGCAAATTATGACAAATTAGCAATGCTGTGTTGGAATGATTACAGACTCTACAGAAAGATTACGGCATTAAATTTAAACTTTATTCTGATGATCTAATCTCATTTCCTGTTCAGTGTAAGTTGCATCATATAATTTTCTTTCTCACTCCTCAATTTCTACCTTATTCCTTGTTGGTATACATACATTTTTTGCTCTACAGGTAAAAATTGTGTCATTATGTATATCAATCCGTGACAAGATCAACATTTTTCAAAACAAAATTACACATAATTTTAACTATACATTATCATTTCATAAGTTATATTAAAAAATCCTTTACGGTCCTGATACCAGCTTTCTGGACCTGTGCTGTGCGCCGTACGGGCCCTGGTGTGCTCCGGTCCTTCCACCGTATGACCTAAGCCTGCAAGACTCGTATCAGGGCAATAAAGATTATTATTGCACGATTTTATAAGAGGCTCTTGGAAGTATTGAAAAGGAGATATTTGAACATACCGCTATCTTCGCCTAATGAATTGTAATGAAATTTTTTTCTATGATGAAATTTTACTTGCAGCATTCGTATGGATACAAATTTGGTTCCGCTCCAACTAGAACTCCGTGCTATTCTGCTCTTTGAAATTAATTTGAAATTCAAGAAATTCACAAAAATAATAATAGATACCCGATTATGGCACTACACCACTCGAACAATCAAGGGAACCCTTGTGAACATAGGAGTTCTGGAGCGAGATGATACGCCACCTGTGTTTAAGCCTATCTTGGATATACTGGTGAGACATTTAGATGGTTATGATCAAAATCGGAGATCTCTTACTAATGATATAATGTCCACACATCATTCTGCTTCCCTTTAGAAATTCAGACAATTTTTTGTCTTGCGCCTGTGTGAGCTGCTACAGTTTGTAGTCGACTTTTACTTTTTCAACATCAATAGGGAAAACGTAACAATTGTATCATTCCCGTGTATGGTAATTTCCAACTGTCATGTCAACCATTTTGGACAAAAATGTATTTCCATATCAACAATGGAACTGTGATAACATAAGGATTCAGTCTTTTGCTGTAGAACTTCAGCAAATTGCTGATTTTTTCAAAATTATGTAATGTATTCTCATAATTTTGAAAAAAATGGCTCTCCCTCAAAAATTTCCGTATCACTTCCAGGAAATATCTTCAGGTACGGCAACATGATGAAACTAATACCTGTTTAATCCCTTCTCTATGTTTAGTGTAAATAACCTGACAGTTTTTGTCATTATTGGAAATTCTGGATACAATTCTAGTACAGCAACATTAGTTAACCTTTAATAGGGTCATAGAAATTTAGTCCTACATGTGCATCCATCTTTGTCAAAATTTCCATTCATCTGTGTTTCCCGACATGACTGATTTCATTCAAATTTGTCTAAAAGACGTATGATACACTGTACTTTCTACAAACATATACCAATTTAGGCCGTTGGTAAACGTTCTGCAACAGACTACAGCCAAATGCACAAGAGAGGCTGCTATGTGAAACAAATAGAAGGACGTGACTTCACCGACCCTGCCTTTGAACTGACGCTTGCTGTTGAAGATGATCGTAGTGAAGTGGAAATGACATTCTGTGTTGGAACCTACAAGGGGGGATGTGATATTATGAGAAATGAACAAATGGGTGGTAATTCTGTCATAGTTGCTAAGGTTAGTATTGTTCTAACACTTACTCTGCATTAAAGATAAACGAAAGAGTGGCGCAAAAGAATCATAATACTATTTGTTATTACCGTATATCTTTTAAAATCAAGCAGACATGGATATGACATTTTACTGTTGATGCCAGGAAATGAATTTCTTTCTCTGAGATACACATACACACATACAATCTGCTACATGAAGTTAACATTATGCCTACTATCTTGTGCAATTAACTTCTCGAAGGCCAAATGATCCCGGTAGCGCCTTTTAGATACTAGTTTCTTTGTGGTTGATATATATCAATCACATGTACCTTTCGATAGTTCCAAGAATTAATATTAACTTTAATTCCCATTTGAAGGCGATGGTCGATTCTGATTCTCTGTGTCCAGAAGCTCATTATGTCACCTTTTTGACTAGTGATAAAGTGATTCTTCACTCTGATTTTGGTTGGTGTTTCATATGGATGGAGGGATTACAAATGGACATAATTACAGTGCCGGACCGGTCAATTTCAGTGCTTTCCTCCAAATCCACTGAAATTATCTTTGAAATGAAAAGTACAGCATGATGACATTTTAAGTGAAACTTTTGTCAGATTAATCTGGTTTCACAAGTGTTATTTCTTTCTTCTTTTCCCTCCCATTTAGATGCTTAGAGGAGGAGTTCCATTATACTTCACAGTGACTGCTGTCAATTCTGCCAAAGCCTCTACCAAGACAGTCTGCCAAATATCAAGTTATGATTCTACCCTGCCAGCAGGGCGTGTGACACCAGACTTCCTGTCCACTAGTCATCCAAATATTCTGAGAGCTTCGTCGTTAGCTCTTGATGATTCGCCAATATTACAAAGACAGGTCTGTTTATTTTCGGATCAGTCCTCAGGATAATGAAATGTCAGACGTAATCTCTGTTCACCTCAGTTGTCCAAAAAGAATTTTTCTGGTCATTTTTCTTAAGTCTAGGGCAAAGCCAAAATACGAGGGTTCTTATTGGTCCGTATATTCCAACCCAGCTATAAAGTATTCAGGCTGAGACATTTTATATCAGCATTGGTCTTTATATATCAGAATAGTCTGAGTATTGAAGGGTTTGTCTGACTGAAAAACTATCACCCAACACTTAGATGTATCATCTTTGCTTTTCTACCTCAGAAACCTGATGAGTGAATTTCTGTCTCATTGTTAGGACTTCTTAAAACTCTCATTGTTTTAATTTACTGGTCTTCCAGTACAATGGAATATCCTGTGAAAGCTAGTCCAGATGTTCCAGTTTATTCCTGCCTGTTTTCGAAATTTGAATACTGAAATGTAACAGACGTTACATATAAAAGCCTTGGGGATTTATGTAAAGGCACTAGAGCTTAGTGATCAGAAATAGTGATATGATTTCATCTCATATGTTGACATTGCAACAGTTTTTGCCATTTGTTATGGTCAAATCCTGAGCCCAAAATCACGTTTAGATAATCATATTGCTGAGCAAATCTATACCGATGAATTTCTATGTTTATATGTTTCTTGTTTCCTAATTTGAACTTTTGCAGGAAGCAATTGGCTTTGGTGAGTCAATATTTGGTGATCAGGTGTTTCCATGGACAGACTTTGACCTTGACAAGAATGCGCATGAACTCGAGATAGGAGATGATCCCCTTGGAACCAAGAGCCTGGAGTACTTTGCAGCACCACGACTTGGTCGTCTCAGATCAGTGTCCCATCATACCAGAAACTATTTGTATCCTCAGAACTGTGCCAAGGACTGCCTGGCACTGCCGCCGACTAAATGTCTGAGTTTCAACTACGACTACGGTGACAGTGGATTGTGTGCACTCCTTGAAGAAATTGAAGGTTATGAAGTGGAATTGCATGAGGCAAGTTTAATATCATAATTTGCCTTTTAATTGATCTTCTTTTTCCATCACATTATTTGATGATTGACAGTTTATTATTTATTTACTTATTTATATATCCATCTATCTATCTATGTTAATTTATTTGTTTATTTGTATATGTAACCTTGTTCACAAAGTGACAATCAACATTACCGTGAATTCCAATAATAATTGAAATGTTGATAAATTTAACACTTGTCAGTAATGTATACTTTTGTGTGATACTGACCTATATCTTTTTTCTTTGTATTTAGTATGGATATTTCTATAACTTTGAGCGTCTTGGCATTGGACACACTGTTGAGTTTGCGCATGATGATGTGGAACTGCGACACAATGATATCCAGTATTTTAACATGTTTTTCAAGAACTCACTTGGTAGGAGGCAATAATTTGTCTATCGAAAAACCATGAACGTCTTAGCATCTAGGAATAATTGTTGTTAATAAAGTTTAAATCTTTGGCTGAGAACAGAAAAATATAAAAAGCTTAGCCTAGTTATTGAACCACTCAGTTTAGAGAGAGGGGATTGGGCTGAGCGGTTCTGTCTGTCGCCTCTTCGCTGGGCGACTGGATGCCGTATGTTGTGAGTTTGAACCCGACTGAGAACTAGCCGTATTGTTTCAGGAGAAGAAAAACATATGGGCAGTAAATTTTATATCAAATGATAAGAAATGTGTATTACAACTATTCCAAATAATCAGAAAGTGTTTTAAAAGGAAAATCTCATGAAGTTATGTATTAAACTAATGTTGAATGTGAACTCGTCGGCAATATATAGATTTGATCATAAACACGTAGAGTCTTATTTGAAAGCTCCTCTCTGTACTACGTAAGTTTGAAAATGATCGTACTGATTTTTAACAGAATGAAAACAAAATGCATTTATCATCACAGTTCACAAGTTGAACATAAATGCTAGATAACAAAATGAACAGATTTTCTGTAAGAACTGTGCTTGTTTGTGCTAATACGTGTTGTGGTCCATTTTTAGGTTACAGCAATATCATATCATCAAAAGGGATCGTTGCTGACTTTGTACCGCCGGAACCAGGACCAATTGACAATGCAGAAATTGATGAAGTCTTTCACGAGACATGCACTGAGTACGTACCAGATGAATGGGAAAATAGGTGTATTGAAGAAACACCACTACCAAATCACAGGTAAGTGATACCTCGGTAGAACACTACTTTAAAATCATATGAGTATGTGGATCACCATCCATCACCATTACATCCATTAATGGATGTAAAAACACTTTGTCGAGGTAGTTTAAGGTTGGCAATGCAGGTAAAATCTAGTAAATAACGGAATTCTTAATTAGTGTAAGTTGATGCAAAGCATCTGTATCATTATTACCAACCCAGACCTTGAGTGAGAATTAAGTATCTGGACAGTACACATGGAATGACATATTCACCCAATGTTGTTCCATTTTTTCTCTCATTGGTAAGATCGATTATTGATGGACCTGGTTCCAATTGTGTCTTCAATGGACATGAACCAATGCATGATATGCTGTACACCAGGGCCAATAAGTATGTCACAGGTAAGAATTCTGTGTGTTTCAGGTTGCATTTTTCATAGGAATGTTTAATTGTTACTATTTAAAGGTTAATTACCCTTTACAATGGCCTGTGTTTCTCTTTCGTGCAAAGTACATAGATATGGTAAAATACTGAGGTCCGGGTTCCATTTTCCTAGTCTTTAAAAACATGCCATAAGAACATGTTTAGATCGTTGTCCCACTTTAATGATGGTCAATGATTTGCCACAACGGAATTTTTACAATGTATAAATACATTAAGTTATCCTTGGACCTAAAGTTTATCATATTAACTAAGTCTTTTGTAATTGTAGCCAATTGGGACGGTTTCCGTGACAATGAGACTGGCATCTTTGGCTACACCTGGACAGTTGGGTTATCACCATGTGAGGATGATGTGCACCCACACAAAGATCCACACTCACATCTCTTTGATGAAAGTGAATGGACTCACACTGGAATTGCTCAGCCTCTAAACTTGGATGGTACGTTTTCAGCACACTCAGTTGACCAGACAGAAAGTAATCACAAACTGAACAATCTAAACTAGGTGGTATGAACATTATGTTTGAAGTCAGCTAGCCTACTGTAGTTTAATTCTGTGACCAAATCATCCTGACAACAGAAGTGACTTATGAGCAAGAGTTTCTTTTTTATTGGAATGTAACTGTTGCATATGAAAATATTCTACTGGAGTTTGTCATGCAAAGAATGTGGATATATCCCAGCGCTGCTTAGTTGTAAAATGTTGTTTCTCTAGATGGTGTGTACCATGTGAGTGTTAGAGCCCTCAACAAGGTGGAGTTTGGAGGACCCTTAGCGACGACAGTGTGTCACACTACATCATATATCATTGATAACACAGCACCATTTGTGAACCATGTACATCTGGCAGAGTATGATGGATATGCTTGCATCATATCAACGTTCTTCAATGTGAGGTAGATGCTAGTGTTTGCTCAATAAATTTTCATTTTTTTCTTTTATAAATATTGCTAATTTGCCAATAAGCTATAATGGGTAATCACAACTATATAACTTTCATGATTAGAATGTTAAAACAATTACACTTGTGCCATTTTGAAAAATTCTGGTTAACAAAGTATCATTTTTACTGACTCATATTCAATATTCGCTCACTATAAAGCCAGAATATGGAACCATGGTTAAAACCCACCAACAGCTTATCTGAAATTAAAGTTTGACCCTCTCAGCAAAGCCAACAACGACAATTTCCTGAGGAAAAGATTTAAAGTTGTCCGTTATTCTATGGCCAGAATTTGACCTAATATTTATATATAATCACACTATTTTTTTCTCTATTTGACGTCATTGTATACGAGTGTTTTTGCGTAGACATACAACTTCGACCCGAAGCCGAGAAGTTGTGCCGCTAAGCAAAAACACGAGAGTACGATTAAGTCAGACAGAGAAAAAATCCTTTGGATTATATATATATATCTTATGAACAGCTTCTCACTTTCGGTTTGAAGTGGATAGATCAAAATTATAGTCGAGGATTGCAAAAATGCTGTCGCGATCTGGGTTTTATTTCCCGTGGTCCAGTGGCCGGTCATATCTTGCTAATGACCGGCCGCTGGACCCTTGATCGTGAATCGCTGGTAAACTAATGGTTTGGGACGTCACGAGAGCAGTCTGTGGGCAATTGAGTTATTCGGGTAGGCATAGAGCAAAATCAAAGTCGGGACCGCGGTCGCCGTGTTTTCCTATGAGAGGCAGCAGAGCTGTAGTGGGAGGCCGTATAACGCCGGAAACACACAGCACGGTCCGCAGGGTTATACCTGATATCGACAGCCCAAACTCTCTGCTACAGCACTACACTGTAGGGTCGATTCCTATCGAGAATGTACGGAACTTTTATGTGATGAAGGATATGTATCGTTGTTCGTCAAATGATTTGATTTTTTTTGTCTTCGATGACACTTTACAAAGATCACATGTTACTTATTTATTGAACTGAACTTACGTTGAGGTGTAGTTTTGGTGTTTATCGCCAGGTTCAACGTCCACATTGAGCCGTCGGTACGACTGGACTTGAGTGCTAGCCGCGACGGCACTCAATCCGTGACACTTTGCGGTCAGTTCATTTTTTAATTTAGGTATTCTATTATTAGAACACAGAAAAGATTGGTAATTGTGAAATTTCCAATAGTTTCGGCGAACAGATGAAGCGCATTTTGCCCCTTTCTAAGTATATTAGATTTTGCCTCAAAGTGTGATAAATAGGTAAACAGCCTTGTGAGGATGGGGTCTTACAACTGATAACGTAGTAACTGATGACATATTAATTTACCGATAACATATCAAATCAACCGATAACGTAGTAATTTTTTCTAACTGATAACAAAGTAGAAATTTACTGATACCGTATCAACGAACCAAAAACGGACTAAATCAAATGATAATGTAGAAAAGTCAACCAATACCGCATCAAAACAATAAATAACGTATCAATTAGCCCATGACGTATCTGATCAAGTGATTCATGGGGAGCGATAGAGCGATCGATTTATAGATAGATAGATGGATGGATAGATAGGTCGATCGGTCTATTGAAGTTCGATAGATGGTCGATAGATCGATCGATCGATAGATCTATTGGTCGACCGAGCTATCTATCGTTTGGCGTAAATTGCTACAACTTTCTGCAGCAAGTCAATCATGTTTCGACTGTCTACATAGTAGTACGAATGATTAAGTTGATTTAAATATTGTCAAACTACTGGAATTGGTTTGGGAAGTTTTGTCTACTCTTGCTCTAGCCATTGTAGCTGTACAGTCTAGTTGTAGTTGGCTAAAGTTCAAAGAGATAGTATGAGTACTTTAAGACAAAGGCAGCGTAATGAACGACTGTTGATAGACACAGAGAACCCTACCGAGAAAGACAACTATTATGTAGCTTTATCGGCTACAATTCAGACAGAAAGTACGGTTGTAATAGCAAGATTAGGAGCAACTTTCCAAAAAAATTTTAGTAGTGTAGCAACATTTATATCAAGTTAGTGGTTCGCACTGCAACAAAAGTCATACAGACGTGTCGTGGAAATATTTTGCTTTGCATATAAATGTGACTGTCACAGAACATTTTGTTTTTCAACGTGATTGGACCAGCTACAAAACGAAAGTCCTTTTCCCTTCGGGATTGTTTTGCACTAACAGACAAATTGCAATGCCACAACCACCGATGGCCAACATCGCAAAGTTCGCACATATATTGGACACGTCACCAATAGAAATAACTGCGTATTAGTAATTGAATAAAGAATAATAATGATGTATTCGTACAGTTCACGTTTTTTCATGTTTTCACAAAACGAAAGTCCTTTTTCCTTCGGGATTGTTTTCTGGCTCTAACAGACCAATTGCAATGCCACAACAACCGATGGCCATTCGCAAATTTCGCACACATATTGGATACGTCACCAATAGAAATAACTGCGTATTAGTGATTAAACAAAGAATATTAATGATGTATTCGTACAATTGACGTTTTTTTCATGTTCTGGTAAGCGTTTTTTTTCTATTTGAGTTTAGGCGTGGTATATTAGAATTTCCCTTTACGTAAA
Organism: Ptychodera flava; assembly: GCA_001465055.1. Lineage (NCBI taxonomy): Eukaryota > Metazoa > Hemichordata > Enteropneusta > Ptychoderidae > Ptychodera > Ptychodera flava. Next base: position 321,745 of record LD345538.1, read on the forward strand.
TGACGGACACCTCAAAAAAGACAATCAGATTGAACCAAACAGTGAAAAGCAGGCGATTGACATATCACTTATTTGACTCAGACTAAAAATATACTGTTCTTAATCAATGCTTTTCCAATAAGGTCCTTAATTGCATCGAATTTCGTGTAGCTACCAAATGTGCTCTCTTCTGGCTCTAACCAAATGATAGGTAACAACATGATGAATGGTCACCTGAAGTGCCGCGAATTTCACAGCCTTTGTACCGAGAGGGATACCGGACCAATCACAAAACTTTTTGACATAATAGTATAGTCTTCAGCTGGGTGTTGAATGTTTTATAACATTTTGCTACTTTGCTTTCCTTGGCTAGACCTGTCCCATACTGAAGTTACATGCCTGCGCGCCGCGAGCACGGACAGTAGTGATTGTTATAAGCTGAATTCTAGATCAACCGCTCCGAAACACTGTGTTAAATTGTAATGCGACAAGTCTTCGTCGGAGAAATATGTTTTATTTAACGAGGTAACAGCAACAGTACCAGCAAGCGTGGTGGTTTTATATCGTGTGTTGATGTGATTTGATTTGACTATAATTCTGATCTCCTGCCAGACAATGTTTCAACTTTTCGTAGAGTTGGGGGTTTTAGGTGGTCGGCAGATGATTACAGCTGACTGTTGGCAACTCAGTTTAGACAGCCAGCGGCTCAACTTAAACCAGGAGCAGCAACAGGAACTCAAGGTGAACCACTTAACAGTTCCGATGTTGAATATCTTGACTAGCATTACATTCAAGACAGGACAACTTCCTGTGGCCGAATAAATTCATTTTAAATTAATCTTCTGAAATATATACCATTTATTGTTCCCTCGTCATGGTAGTAAGCTACGCAAGGAGCGCTGGGAATGTAACGGAGAGAGATAGCTCGGCGCGTTGATCAACTTCATATATCAATTTTACCACCATAACGGTGAAGAAAGTGAACAATTCAACCATGTCAATCCGTTCGTGTCTATCAGAAATACTTCCAGAACAAGTAGAGAAATAGACCGTTTCATAATTAGGTCGCGAAGTACCAGGAATGTAAGGATCAAACAACCATGGAATTACAGTATGATTAGCTTAATGGTAATATTCACGGGAATGCTTAGACATATATCAATCTAGATGCCATGATAGCTCTGTGCTCTGCTTTCCTTTAGCATAGACCATGCCCAAACTCAAACAGGAAATCGGGAAAATGACAAATTGGAAATAAGGTTGCAGCCGCAGGTTCCCACTTGCAGTTTTGGTCAACACCACACTGTACAGAGTTACCTACATAAATGAAATAGGCACGTTTCTAAGATAATAAGCATTTACGATGACGTTTGTAAATAAAACACTGGCCGCAAAGTACCATGCTCACAAGGGTTTACAGAGAAAACGGAGTCAGCTTGGACACTTTCTTGTGCCGCGCGACAAAAAAAACGCAGCAACTGACGTTTTTTACAGACGAAACACACAGACAATGTAGCAAATGTCATGAACTCTTTTTCTATTGAAAAGGGCGTGCTGGCGTTACCAGAACTCACTTTTAGAACGTGTTGATTTTGTCATGGATGTGTAAGACAAATATATCCATGTCTTGAGCAAAAAAAAATTATAAAAATCTAAATTTCAATATTATCGATTATTTTATCCAACTCACAAACTGAAGCAAGAGTTTTCCGTCTTTAGGAAGAACAATTGATGCTAAAAGCGGATAACGTCAACGGAAAAACACATACAGACCCGACCCTAGTACGAGTAGTCGCTGGTGGGAGTAGAGGTGTTGGTCAAACAGTCGACGATACGCTCACTGTCATAGCATTTCATCTTGACATTTATAATAGATGTACTGTGATGAAGATGCATCGAAAATATTGATAAGGTGCATAATACTGGCATTTCGATTGCCGCAATCTATGAGCTGCTTCATTAGTGTTTGTCCGGTTGGTGCTGTCCCCGTTTTGCTGAAGCTACCAGCTCCATTGACCAAGGAAGTTGGTGTTGATGCAGACGCAGGAAACGTGATGACAAGCCGTTCAAGCTCTTTCTGCACATAATTTACCGTATTTTTGGTTTTATTCTCAATTCATCACGAGGAACTTTTTGTAACAATAAGAATACAAATTGAATAGTTTGTTTAATTTGTGGTATTGATTGAAAAAGGCCGTGTGCCTTTGATGACGTTTGGTTTGCGTGTTCTGTCTGATAAAAAGTCAGTGGCTGCGTTTATTTTGATGAGTCCACGCTGACTCCGTTTTCACTGTATACCAATTTTTCTTAATTACATCAGCGTTGAAATTTTGTTCCTTTCAAAAAGGACCAAAAAAGCGCTTCATCAAGTGAAGAAACATTTAAATACTCATTATTAGCTTAATTTCTATTTTCTATTTGAATGACAAAATCGGAATATTGACTGGCCACAATGTGCCGCGGATTGTACTCCCATTCTATTCTTTTGAAAAGCTACAAAAGCTTTAGTGACTAAAAATTTCGTTGGACATGCCTTCCATGTTTCCAAGTCTCAATTTACGCATTACCTTTTCGTAAAAATGTCATGAGAGCTTGGAACCAATCACGACAGATCGTTCTGTGCAAGAAAGCGTCACGGCGAAGTGCAGGAAAAGTGTTCCGGTTGAAGGCTTAGAACAGGGGTAATTCGGATTTCTTATCCGTCCAATTCTACGTCACACAGATGGCGATTTGGGCAAGTTCATGAGATATTGGTGTGAAAGTAGTCCGATATTGGATTACAGCATGGTGTATTAGAAACACAGATTTAGAACCAATTATCACTCTGCCTTCATTTACCCAAATTTCATGACGGATCACAGAAGATCCTTCGGTATCATTCTTTCCTCTACTTTGTGTGCACATTGCAGCACAAAATGTCTTATTGAATATTTATTCAGCGTCAATAGGATTTTCGTGCTTATTCCAAATTTTTGAGAAGTTTCTCTATATACAACACTTCTGAATAGTATATACTCTACGCAGCAATTTGTGTCATAATGATTCCTTTGACCAACAATTGTGTGACATATTGCAGTTGGTATCAGCTGGTTCAAGATTCGTTCAATTTCTTTACTTCTCAACCAAAACAAATAATCTCAACAAAAACATGAAGTCGTGTGGCTGCAAATGTTGTACTCTCATCGCATGAAATGTGTCTGAGAATAAAAAAATTATATATAATCTGAAAAGAATTTTCTAAAAAACCTATCTTTTGTCTTCCAGTGATCCTGACTCCAACATCAGAGAGGTTGACTTTGGTCTGGGCAGAAGCAGTCGTGATACTTATCTGCTAGGATGGCAAAGATATGACGATACAACACACATCACAGTAGATTATTGTATTCCAGATGGTATCCCAGCATGGATTAAAATAAGGGCTATAAACAATGGTGAGTTCAATTCACTATAAGTCAAATACTTGTTACTTTACAATGGGACAGTCTGGATCAACAATCATGAGCAACGATAAGAAATTGCGTTACAATGCTGTTGCCCATGCCAATTGCTGGACACGATCATTGAAAATACACACTCAGTTAAACGTGTATACTCATTGCCCTGCAGTTGATCTACGCACTGTGGGACATTCTGATTTCCCAATCATCGTGGACACCAGTCCTCCCAATGCTGGCGATGTCTTTGATGGTCCTTACCATGGAATCGACCTCGATTTCCAGTCTATATCCAACAGAATCTGTGCCAACTGGCAGAACTTCTTTGATCCAGAAAGTGGAATCAGTAAGTTCAAAAACCCAATGTTCGAAGAAAGGTTAAAGAAGGGTTACATTTCGATGATACTGAGAGAGGCAAACACCTCAAGCAAATGTGATATAAATGCATCTGTTATTTGCCTTGATAAAATCTAATCTTCACAGCATACCATATAGTATTTGTCAGTATTCATCAAAATGTCCTTTTTTATTCTAATTTTTTGAAAAAAAGTAGAAAAATTTGTCAATGCTTTTTGAATACCCTTGAACCTTTGAAATGAATACTTACTATATCAACCTATACTATCATTCCAGTTCTCTGCATATTGATCTAACCAAGCCATTGAAATTGGCATTTTACCAAAAGCAGGCAATGCAATGCACTTGTAACTATTGAAGTTTTAGTGAACAGTACTTATTTTTCCTAATTTGACAGGTAAATACATTTGGGGAGTTGGAACAGAACCTAATACGGACGATGTTGTCAGTTTTCATGATGTCGATCACACAGTAACAGTTGGCTGCAGTGATGACATTATCCTTACTCACAACATCATGTACTACTCCACACTGTTTGCGTTCAATGCTGGACACAAGAGACTCAATACATCTGTTGTGTCAGATGGAGGTAAGTGTTTATCGCTTTCTGTTGTCTAATATTTTGAAAACAAGTGGTAGATACAGCTGGGCATTATTAACTAAGTTTACATAGATTCCAGCAAATGAGTTAAAGTGGCATGATTTTTACTTGGACTTTTTGTTTCTATAGTTTTGTTTGATGCAACAGCACCAGTAGAAGGTGAGCTGAGAGATGGATTGGATCCATCAGTTGATATGAAGTATTCATCGGAGACAGGTACAGTGTCTGCTAACTGGAATGGTTACACTGATCCAGAGTCTGGTATACTCCAGTATGATGTCAGTGTCTACAGAAAATCTGCTCAACAAGGTTAGCCAATGTTAGGTCATTACGTGAGAATTTCACAATTCCGAATAGCTATATAACAAGTTTTAATTGTTCATGTATTACCATGTTTAGGTCTTACTCCATGTGATTTTATGTGAGGCATTCTTACATACATCCTTATATTGTTCAACTTGTTTGGAAACCAAGTCTTCCTGCCTAGATGGTTTGCGCAGCTTATTTCTCGGCATATGATTCATAGATAGGCATTATACTTAGATGTTAACATAACACTCTTTACATAAAAATGTTTTGATATTCAAACAGAGAATAAAATTGTTTTTATTTCAAAAGCATTGACAAAAGAAAATTATCCTTAATGAACAATTCAAATGTTTGTTTGTTTGCATGGTTGTAAAAGATTTATTGTTTATCATTAAGTCTGTATAAGGAAAGTATATATTTTACTCTGAAGCAAATGATGGCTCGAAGTTGTCCGAATTGAACCCTAAACTTGATTTTTTTATGCTTTAATACTGTTGACCTTTCCCCTAGATAAAATATGTAGAATCCTATCCAAAATTCCATGACAAAACTGTTTTATATAGTGCTTCATGTTTCCAATGTTACTCTGTTTGTACCAACATGGACAATATTCCTTGCCTATATGGCTGAGATCTCTATTGTATTTCGACTGAATGTTGATTCTGTCATTAAATCAGTTAGTGGCACTGAAAACAGAACCGCAGAACTGATCCACCAGGCACAGTCTGTGTCAGCAGACACCGTTTTTATCAACTGGCATCACTTCCATCTACATCATGGAGACTCTGTCTATGTCAAGTTAGATGCCATTAATCAGGCAGAGAGTTCCACAGTCACAATGTCTGATGGCTTTGTCATTGACACTACCAATCCTGTTGGACACTACGTAGGTGATGGTCCAGTTGAAGGAGAAGACAAACTGTATTCTGTAAGTAACAAGCGTCGAGATCAACCCTTTGGTCATCATGGTTTTCCTCAATTCCATTGTTATCAAGTCTAATTATGGACCTGTTCACAAGTAATGGGGGTGAACAGGTTGAAATATTTTTGAGTTTAGTGTAGAGTTTTAATTTTCCAAATAAATGACCGGCAATAAAATTTAAAATGTTATGTGAATAGCGTCCATATATTTTTTGTATTGCTAACTGCATGGTCACACAGTACATATTTTATACTCAAATAGTCCAGCACATCTCAACTATCTGCCAACTGGGACTTTGAAGATCCAGAGTCTGGTATTGAATACTACGGAGTAGCTATATATGAAACCCATGGTGGAACTAGGAGACAAATAGAACCCAAGGACAGGTAAACAATTGTCACTTTTACTGTCATATTAGGTGACAATCAGTCGCTGGTAATGCTATGATAAGTAACTTTCATTCATTGTAATCTATAGTGCTGTGACAACTAAGTAATTGTTGATCGTGTGTACTTCTATGATATGAAACCATTTGCCTTTGTATTGCTTGGACAGGTAATATCAGTCACTTTGAGTTTTGCCACAAGTCACTCAAAAAGCTTTGACAGGAGTTTGTTCATTTGTATGGCTTTAATGTATCTTGGTCACAGGAATTAGCTGCAACCAGCTATATTAAAGTCATCTATCTCGCCAAGACGTTCAATCACACATAGTGCTCTAGCAGCTGGTCTTTTACTGGCAGTATTTCACAAAAATGACATTCAAAGATACTCATTTGTGCCAGCACAGCTGTACAATGTCTATTGTTGAATAGGAGTCGAAACTGGTTTTAAGTTCATTGTACTGTGAAAGTACCACCATGACGTCAATATCAACAGCAGCTTTATCTCATAAATTCACACTCACAATATACTAACTGTAATCGCTTCATCTTTGTCACAGGAATGAGTGGTTCACAGTTCCAAGCAGTACCTCAGTGTGGATGTCAGAAGATAATTTATCACTTCAGATTGGCGGACATTACAGTATCAGAGTGTCAGCTGTAAATGGCGCTGGATTAACAACAGTACATGATACAGATGGTGTTATCATTGATCCGACGCCACCTGTGGTAAGATCAAATGCATACTCTGCTTACCCTGGCTACTCAAATCACCAGTGGCAGCTCACCATGTTTTGGATTGTAAAATAACTCATCGCTCATTTATGGATGTTAGGCTATAGAACGCCATTATTATGGAGCCAGAGCTCGACTGACTTTATTCTATCCACACTGTGCTTCTGAAATTTTGAATGTCTTAATTCCCAACAGATGAGATCTGTGTACGTTGGTGCCCTGGCTGGTGAAAGTGAGGAAATATTTGATGGTTTTGTCCTGATAACTGATGACAATGGTCTCCTAGCAACATGGTCAGCAACTGATCCAGAGAGTGGTATACAGGCATACTGGGTTGCTGTGGGAACCACTCCAGGTACGCAAATACTAACACCCATTTTTGAAAATTTGCATTCTAGTAGCAACTGTAAGGAATTCCTTGGCATGATTCATATAAGGGAAAGCTCCAGGCAAAATCCTGCAGTTGATAGATTTGTTTAACTTAGTGAAAATCTTTGTCAACAGTTTCATTAAAATGGCAGTCAAACGTACCATAAAAAACACAGATGGACAAGTAATCATCGATGATAAAGTCCCCACTTCTTAATGGGTATTCTGACTACAGATTCTCAAAGAGGACAGAGTCCTGTATATTAATTGCCATACAGATGGGCTTAATGGCCGAGAATGAGTCTGTAATACAGTTATGGTTCAACTATTGAATTGAACAAGTCATATCTGAAGACGGTATTGATGGCAAATTATGCAACAGTAATGGCAGTGACAGCCATACAAAACTTAATTCCTCAGTGGAATTGGGTGGTTCAATGTGCCACATGCAACCATGTATGAAAGTCGTTTTTAGTCCCATAGATTGGGTTATGTCCGTCTGTCCGTGCATCCGTGCATCCGTCTGTCCGTCCGTTCACGCAGATATCTCAGACATGCCCCAGTCAATTTCTTTCAAACTTTGCACAAGCATAGTACCCTACCCCAAACAGATGCACGTCAATTTGTTTCACAATGCGATCAAATTTGGCCATGTTAGAGGACTTTTTAGTTTACACCTCCATAGACTCCCATGTATAAGGCAGTTCTCCATAGACTCCCATGTATAAATCAGTTCTCCGTAGACTCCCATGTATAAGGCCAAGAAAAATAAAAATTTAGTTTCTCATCGTATTCATATTGCAAAAAGGATGCAGTGACACAGTTTTTAGTCCCCTTGGATAAAGTCAAGGGGGCTTATAGATTGGGTCATGTCCATCCATTCGTCCATCCATGAGTCCATCCGTCCACACAGATATCTCAGACATTTTGACAAAATGTCACGTCACCTTGGTGACCTTTGACCTCAAATATACATATTTGTCCATAACTCAGTAACCACAATTGCTACACCCTTCATATATGGTATGATGGGACACCTTATGACGCAACATATTATACCTCGTTAATTATGCACATATCTAATTTTGAGCTAGCCAATAGAGCTAGAGGTCTGATTTTTGGTATATAGGGATAACTTAGCAATACAATTTTTTTAACAAAATGTCACATGACCTCAATAACCTTTGACCTCAAATATACATATTTGTCCATAACTCAGTAACCACAAGTGCATCACCCTTCATATTTGGTATGATGGGACACCTTATGACGCCACATATTGTACGTCATTAATTATGTGCATATCTAATTTTGAGCGAGCCAATAGAGCTAGAAGTCTGATTTTTGGTATACAGGGATAACTATAGGATTGAAATTTTTTGACAAAATGTCATGTGAACCCGATGACCTTTTACCTAAAATATATGTTTTTGTCAATAAATAAGTAACCACAAGTGCTATGTCCTTTGTATTAGGTAGGATGGGAGACCTCATGACAACACACGCTTTACCTCATTAATTATGCACATATCTAATTTTGGGCAAGCGAATAGAGCTAGAGGTCTGATTTTTGGCATATAGGGATTTATTAGCAATACAATTTTTTTTCAAAATGTCACGTGACCGCGATGACCTTTGACCTTGATTATACATATATATGCATAACTCAGTAACCACAAGTTCTTTACCCTTCAATTTGGATAGGATATTAGACCATAAGATGTCACATCTTATACCTCATTTATTATGCGCATATGTATTTCTTGGCTGGCCAATACAGCTACAGGTCTGATCTTTTTTCCCAATTTAGAACCATAACTTAGACATGCCTCATGTCTTTCAAATTGGGAACAACGACATAGACCTAAGCTTATGTGCCCATAGATCTCAACATATACACTCCAGTGATACTTCTTAATGACCACATTTCCCTGCCTCATCAAGACTAATACTCCTATTACAAGTGGGGACTATGTCATTGTCAATGACTTGTTAAAATTATTATCAGAGTGCAAGCAGCTTCCGATAACTTGCTGTTAATTTTTTTTTTTCACTTACAGCAGAGGTAAACAAAACGTAGCCATGCATTTGTGGGACAATAAATTTGCATAGAGTTTGTGCAAGGTACCTATATACCGAATATCTAGGCAATCTGACTTGAAGTTACGGTGTAGCATTTTGAAAGAGTTGGCCTATTTTACCTCATTTTAATGTTTTTGATACAACATGTTTGTTTGAACAAGTTCAGATGTCCAGCCTGTGATGCATCAACACCTCAAATAGGTTGAGACGGTAGTAAGCTAATGTAGGGTGTTTCTGGCTGAAAAATATATGCCTCTTTGATGGCCAGTGTTGGCCAAATTGGATCATATCATGGAACAAATTAATCGCACATGTATGACATACTGATTGTTCTTGTACTATCTTTAAATGACATTAGTAGAGAAATATCTGAGTTGTGGCTCTGAACTTGAAACATTGTCACAAAATGGCCGCCAGGCGACCAATTGGATCGTATTGTGAAAGAAATCGACATGCATATGTATGACACAGGTCAATATCTTTGTATGAACTTTGAATGATATTTTTTTGAAATATTTCTGAGTTACGGCTCAGGACGTGAATAAACTAACAAAATGACCGCCATGAGGCCTTATTGGATCGTACCACAAAAGAAATTGGTGTGCATATGTATGACGTAGGTCAAATTATTTTTGTATCAACTTTAAATAAAATCAAATAAGACATATCAGTTATGGCACTAGACATGGAAAAATCGTAACAAAATGGCCACCATGCGATCGTGTCGTGAAATAAATATATGTGCATATGTATGACATAGGTCAATGTTCTCGTATCAACTTTGAAAGAAATCGGTTCACAAATGTCTGGGAAATGCTTGGTGACGGACACACAGACACATGCATGGACGCACGGACATGACCAAACCAACTAGTCCCCGCGGACTACATCCGAGGGAGTAAAAATGGGGAAAGGCTGATCTGGAGTGTGTTTACCATTATATCAGTGTTGAATATTTTGATTTACCAAGTTATGTACTTTACATGGTATAGATGCATCTAAATGGTTCATTTTTTTAATTGCAGGTGGGTCGGAGATCAGTGACTATCGTAGCCTGGGTGTGAAGAAAGATGGCTATATTGATGATTTAAAATTACAACTGTATGATGATGCAAGCCAGCAACCCATCTACTTTGTCAGTGTCAAGGCACAGAATGGAGCTGGTGATTTCTCAACACCTAGGATCTCAAGGTAAGATCAGCAAATCTTTTCCACATAAGAATTTTCAATTTTGCTGTGACAAGATAATGTAATGTGACAGATCTTTAAATTTTCATCAGTGAAAGATTTCAGTATTCACTTTTTAAGGTTAGTTGGCTCAAATTTGCCGTCTGTATAAAGAAAATAACATTTTATTGTTCTTTTCCTGTGCTCAGTCCAATCAAAGTCTTACAAGGTGACATCGCTGGTATTGTGGATGATGGTCCAGACACAGACATCATTGGTTCTGACACAATCAGTGTTGATGTTGAATACCAGAAAGAGGATGGAGTTGTAACAGCACAGTTTCATGGATTTGAAAGTCAGATTAATGGTATATTACACTATGAGTGGGCTGTTGGTACAAAACCCAGGAAAGATGATGTACAGCCATTCAGCAGTGCAGGAATCGTTGTCTCTGATCAACATGACAACCAAGGAAAAGGTATTGGTTGAACTTTTTTAAACTTACCATTTTCAATGAAAGAGAAGTGATCAACTGATATATCTGAAAATCAATGCATAACATAGGGCAATGTCATACATTGATAAATAAATTCATGTTTATCAAAAATCTTTGAATCTCAAACACAAATTAGGGTATTGTCAGATATCAGAATTGTTAGCAAACAAAGAGAAATTAAGCATATCATTTTGAAACATCTGCAATTGCACGAAGTTGAAAAGAATTACTCTAATTGTTTGATCCACATTTGATAATACTTGTTAACAAGTTCGATTTTCTCCTCAATACAAAATTCTACATGCTATAAATGCACTCAAATAAAATAAACTGTAGTGTATCCCATTCAGTGATTGGTTGTTATAGCTCATTTCCAATCCTGAAGTATGTCATAACCTACTCGAGGCCTAAACATAAGCAATATTAAGTTATATTGGCGAAGTTTCAGTGAACTTCTCATCAGAAATAAAACCCAATAGAAAGAGATATAGTAAGCTTTGAAATTTGAGTCTCGGTATTCACATTTATTTCAGGGTATCATCATCAAGATTTTTGAATGAACTACCATATAACAACAGTATTTTTTTAAAATTACACAGGTATAAGTGGTTCTGGGCAAGCTCAGTCACCTTTGACCCTAGAAGGTGGAGTAACTTACTACAGTTCAGTGAGAGCCATCACTGGTGCTGGTAATGTCCTTGATTCTGTATCTGACGGCTTTACTGTGGATTTGACAGCACCAGTCATTACCATCAACAGTTTGGGAGTGTTCTCAAACAATGCAAATGTAACATTGGATGTCAACTCTGCTCATTATCAGGTAAATATTTCACTCATAATTTTGTAAACATTAGAAAACTGTCAAACTGCTATCTTGACAGCTGTATATACTGCATGTACAGTGTAGCATCCAATCAAATGTGAGGCATGTCAATGAAAGCCAGAGATCATGAATGTGAAATAATTTTGTAAGTTTCAGTGATCTAATATCGTTTGGCATCACTTAATTTGTGCATAGAAGTAAAATAATGTGATTTTATATGGTTTCAACATTTCCTTATTCCTCCTTGTTTTCAGCATTTAGTACAAACTTCTTTTGTATCTTGAAAAATGATAAATTATGTATTAATTTTATACTAGAAATATGCAGCAACTTGTAAGGTTGTCTCTAACCTGTAGATTATCATAGTTTACAGCAACCTAAGGAGTATTGTCATTGTTTACAGCAACTTAAGGAGTCTAAACTAGAGCTATTCTCTACTTGTGATTGGCTTTTTGGAAAGGATTCAATGAGAACAATGAGTTTAAGCCAAACAATTGGCTACAAGCTTCCAAGACAGTGCACATTAACCCCTTCATATGTCGCCTAAAACATTTTGTGTTTGCAGGAGTCTGTCGACTCTTTGTCTGCAGAATGGAGCATCATTGATGAACAGAGTACGATCCAGAATTCCAGTTTCTCTTACGGTAGTTTCCCAGGCACCTCTGATATCTATGACGTCACTGATGTTACTGGTAGGTTCAGTATCGCAAACGGTCTGGTCAAACCAAAAGCCAACGGTAAACCAAATATTTTGACGCTGATGTCTCAGAATGAGGTATTTATTCCATTTCTCATTGTTGCACATTGATTTGCTATTTCATGAACTTTAATTAATTCATTATGAACAGTTTGTTTCATAAACAATAACAGTGAAAATAACTTTAATACCTTAGCTTTTCCTATGTACATTTACGATATCTATGTGTTTTAAATTTAGTTTCAGTCGACCTTCATAAAAACGTTTTTTCCTTCAATTGATGCACATTGCAATATTTCCACCAATGAAATCTAAAACTCAGAAATTTTCGAGTGTTTTACCAACAGCAGCTGCATGACCCTGTTGGTGGTACAGTACATTTTTACCTCTGTTGAATATTTTCTCAGGTTGGACTTGAGAGTCGGGCAATATCGGGCAGTGTGACTGTTGACATTACACCACCTGTAGCAGGAGTTGTACATTGTCCAGAATACAGTGCAGCCATTGATGAAGTGTCATGCAGTTGGAGTGACTTCTATGACAGTGAAAGTAACATTGCATTCTTTGAACTCGGCATTGGCACTGCAGAGGGCGACGATTCACTTTTTCAGTTCAGCAGACTTTCTGCTGACACAGCCAGTTACAGAGCTAGAGGTTTGTATTTTCAGCTTTAAATTTACTTTCTGTAAAATATGTCAGTGTGCAACTATAAAATGAACTGCCAGAAGTTTACCATAGCTAGGTTCACTAAATGTGATTTCTGACCAGTTATTATCCATGATCGATTCACTAATACTACCTTCTTCTTGCTGTCTTTACCCTCTGCCAAATGGTTTGGTCCATACCCATTGGTGTCAATGGTGATTGCAGGCCTGTTTACATGTTATTGAGGCTGAACAGGCTAAGCCACTAGCACTTTTAAACATCTTCATCTAAGTCAGTTGTTAATGACATGTGAATACAAAACTTGGCAAAGACCATTTTAGAACCAATGCATGTCACCAAACATAATGAAATGGCCTCGTAGGGTGATATATTTGAGCTCATGATTATCATTAAAACATCACAACTGCTGTCAACACCTTGCCCTGGCATTGGCAAATGAGACGCCACATGATGTAAAATGATATATTTTATGATGTCACAGAAAAATTACGTTGAATTATGGTCTCTCAACTTTGATCAGTGTCTGTAAGAAAAAGTGTCAAAATTTGTCTGTATCTATTCGATCAAGTTTTAATTATTTATCTATCTATCAAAGACTTAGAAAATGGTGGACTACAACACAGTGGCAGATACTTCACAACTGTGATAGCATACAATGCTGTTGGTTTGCAAGCAAGAGCATTCTCTTCTCCCATAATTGTCGATGGTACTCCGCCCATTGCTGGTAAAGTTGTAGAACTGACAGGAGTCGATGACGTTGATGTGGGCGAAAGTTTGAATTCAAAGACAACTTGTGTCACAGAGGAAGGTAAATGCAAATGATGACTTCCATCAAATGCAAGTTAGGAGCTGAGGCTAGAGAGTAGCCAATCTCTGTCTCTGAATGTAAGACTTTGGTAGGTAGGGATTCATTCTTCCTGATGCTAGTAGGTCACATATATGAATGTTTTACACTAGACCATAGTGTTGTGTTATCAGATGTGATCCTTGCCCAAACTTTGTATTGAAAAGTATACTTTAAGCATGCAAAAACCCAAAACCTGGTATACTTCTGGCAAACTGTGTGCACATGTATATATAGATCCTACTTCACCCTGGAAAAGTTGCACCAAAACTGCTGGAATATAACTCCTCGATCGTAATTGGAGTACAATTTTGTCCATACATAATGCATACATCAAATGTACACAGATTCTACCCACTCTTTGTTTATGCAAGAGCATTCTGTGTATACATAAAATGTACTGTCTAATGTCCGTAAGTATACATAAAGCACTCCATTTTATCACTGCTTCTCGTAGCATCAAGATCTACATGAATTATACTCAATGTAAGCATCAGTAATACCTATACTATACACTCACCCTACTCACACTCTAAACAAATCCTACTAACAAATTGGTCAGGCATGCTTTGGGGATACACAAAGTAGACTTTATATAAGGTCGGTTTTGTACAGGGAGTTCTGACCGCATGTACCTTTGATTTCCATTTAAAAGAGTGTGCAGTACTGGATGCAGTGTGTCAGAAATCACTTACACAGATGTCCGTATCCTGGCAACCATTCATAGATCCAGACACACACATCTCTAGGTAAGATACATTTATGATTATGTTAAACTTGTCATCATTGGTGAGTGTCACCAAATTACTTTGATATACTTTCTGAGTAACACTCTCTCTTTTTTCTTGTTCGTTCTCATATCATTTTGATACTTCAACTAACATTCAGCACTAAAAAATTGAAAGCATACAAGCTAAAATAAAGTGGTTTTGATAGTAAGTCTGGTATTGTGAGTAACTGATGTGTGTGCTTTTATATAGGTACCAAGTGGCACTTGGCACAACGCCTGGTGGTGTCCAGCTGAAGCATTTTGAGGACATACCGATTGACTCCTACCACTATGTATTCCAAGATTTGGACCTGAGCTCTGTGAGGATTGCCTACGTGACTGTGACAGGGAGCAATGCAGCTGGTTTGACGGCCACAGCTGTATCTAATGGTGTGTTTATCAGTAGAATCAGTCAGGGACTGCAGCCTCTTGGGAGTAACTATGTTTGGGATGGAAACAGTGATCAAGATCTGTGAGTTGAATTTCATATAAATCATTTACAATGATATACAAAATTTGAACAAAGGAGTCATTTTGATTAAAAAAAGAGTAATAACTTTTTTAAAAATTACCAAAACAGTGATAACATAAGATAATTTGGCTATTTTATGCCTTCACCACCATGGTTTGACCCAAACCCATTGTTAGCAATGGTACATGTGGACCTGCTCACATGGTATTGGTGTGAACAGGCTCACCTTTTGTTTGCCTCGTAGACACATATGTGTTTCTATCTTATACATTCCAAGGAATATCAGAAAATAAGTATTTGCTAAAGTCGAAAACATTTTTATAGATTGCACTTTGTTTTATTCTAGATAATTGGTAGAATATTTATAATAATTGGCATGAATATCACAGTTAATAAATGGACATCAATATCTCTTTACAATTCTTCCACAGTGACTATCAGGAAAGCAATGATGTAATAAGTGGTCAGTGGGACTTCAGTGGTGATCCATGTCCAATAAGTAAATACGAATGGTCTATCATGAGATTTGATGGTATTGTGGTGCAACCAATGACAGAACTACCAGGGGGTAGGTGCTAACACCCATCAAGGCTTTTTGTAAAGTCCAGTGAAGTACCATGGATGAAGCAGTCACTCAGGGTCACTTGTTATAATGATTGTCTGAATACATTCTGACATAAAGCATCATACACGTGCTTCTGGTTGTAAATAGTGACCAAATTATAACAAAAGGGCTTTTTATTCTCAAATATGTATAGCAATGCATTAAGTATTTCTTAAAAGTAATTGTATATACATTAAATACTGATTTATGTCAGTACATGAGATATCACAGATACCACAAAACATGAGTTTGTCATGAAGCCATAATTTTGATAATTTGTAAAAGTTCACGCATGTTGTAACAATGTTATTATCTTAGACACAAAATCTTCATTTAATTTTACAGAATTTCCAATCAAACTTGTTCTTCTTCTTTCCAGTTCAAACATATGGAATGAATGATGAATTAAGTCTCAGCGATGGACAAACTTACTATTTGGTTGTCCGGGCAACCAATCTCCTCGGTTACTCCACATCTCTGAGATCAGATGGTATATCTATCAAGTTGGAGCCATTACTTCCTGGACATGTTAGAGACGGTGATGTGACTGGCTTTGACATCAACTACCAGCCATCTGTGACCATGCTGTCAGCCAATTGGGATGGATTTGGTTATGAAGGCCTCACTCGAGGTTAAAATTAACCACCTCTCGCTGAAATAAAATTACTTAATATACTATTGTCATTGGCATTCAATGCCATCTATGTCATATGTAGTCCAGGAATATGAACTGTATTGTTGCAAATTATTACAATCTTTTATGTGTATCAGTAAAGTAATGTTGTTTTGCCAAGTACAATGGTTGTTGGCAAGTTGTATAAAGAGGACAACTGCTATCGGGCGAAATATACCCTAAAAAAGTTAACCTCATCTTAAGATGGCATTGCACTTAACCTAAACACGTTTCAAAGTAATATTTCTTATAAAAGATGACTTTAAAAACCCCTATACTTTATATTTTCAAAAAGTAGATAATCTTAAGTTGAGTATGGTAGCAATAGTTTACTCGAATTTTTTACAATTTTTATGTTTCTAATGAAAAGTAAATCAATGAAACCTGTCCATAAAAAATTGTCATTGCCCAAAATTTCTTACAAAAATATCTTTAAAAATTTCTAGGTGACACAAGAAACCGAGAACAGCAAATGATATCTCATTATGAAGTAGCCGCAGGAACTAACAGAAGATATCCTACAACACGTACTGACATACATCCATTTGTTGATGTTGGTCTGAACAAATCATACACATTCACTGATTTACTTCTGACTCCAAGATCAGTGACGTACTATATAACAGTGAAAGCCTACAGTGTGTCCACTGCCATGGTGGAACAGAGCTCCAATGGAATTCAAGTTGGATATGGTGGAAAAGCTGTTGCATTGGGTAAAATAACAGTGCGTAGGTTAGTATTGATAAAGGTATAAATTGAGTTTTACCTGGGAGTATAGAAACAGTAAAAGCATAATAAATTCAGTAGATCAGACAAAATATCAATTATGATAGACTGGTAACCAGAATAACTATACCTAGATACAGGGTCCATACGCACGTGAAAGGTGCTTTACAGTCCATGAATTTTAAAGCCTCCATTGCAAGTCCTGGAAAATTAATTTCCTGGAAAATTGATGATAAACCTAAAATGTTCACAAAGGAACAGATGATTAGTTATGATTTTGGAAAATAATATGTAAAATGGCACATAACATTTATAGATTGCAAATTAAACGATATCAGTAAAATGATACTTTGGACATAATAGTTTGTTCTCTGTCATCTAGATACGTCTCCTCAACCAGTAAAATGACGATTTCGTGGACAGGATTTGAGTTCACCATGCCGGTCATGTTTTATCAGTGGGGACTTGGAACTCAAGAACACAACTTGAACACACTGACATGCAGTCAGTTGGTACGTTTTGCAGCTCATATCACATGAATTTGTTCCTGCTTTGGTCAGCCATGGTGTATATTAAGTCAATTAAATGTACATGAACCACTCAGTTCCACACAGTACATACACTCTTGGTATATTCGCATAATTAGTCATGCCATGGTATCTCATGGTATCTCATTAACTCATAAAACCATTGTCAATTTCTAACCTCTACACTAGTCACATAAATAGACAAGAATGGCTGTTTATTTATATTTAAAAAGTTAACTCAAGAAATGCAACAAATTTAGTAGTTCTTCATCAGATTTGAACTTACTGGCAGATCGATCATTACATTCTTTTTATGTATCAAGAGCTGCATTGTTTATGTTTGAGATTAAAATATTTTAATTTTTAGCAAAATTTCAATGAAGACATGACTGTCAAAGCCAATCCGGAATATTCACACTTGTTTGACAAGCATGAACTGACCAATATAAAGAAAGATACCATGGTCATTGCTGATAAACTTGACCTTAAAGATGGGCATACCTACAAAGTGACTGTCATGGCAACAGATGAGGCAGCTGAATGCTCCCTGGCAACCACATCCGTCACTGTGGACACCACTCCACCAGAGGAGGGAGTTTTACAAATTAGTGCCTTTTTGAACACTGTAAGTGAGATGTGTGCTTGTGTAATATGTTGACTGTACTGGAAGAAACATTCTTCTTTTCTATTCGAAATTCATGCAGAAAAATTAAATCAAGGAAAGAGCTGTTTAATGAGAAGAAATTTCCTTCTTCATTTAAGTCAGAGTCAATTTCTTTGAAATCCAAGTACAAATACCCATAAATCTCATATGATATTGATAAGTGCAATAACACATGCCATGAAAAAATAATTCTAATCAGTAGTTAGTTAATGCAACTGTTCACTACCAAGTTTTAGTAAAGTCATCTAGTTGTTTCTTTTAGCTATTGTCTATTATGAATTTGTATCAACAACATGAATAGAGGCATATTCGTCTTGTTTTCATGCAATACCTGTATTGCACAATGCAGGGTTTAATGTACACTGACAAGGCAGATGAATTACCTGTTTCTTGGCATGGTTACCGTGATGACATTAGTGGTATCAAACACTATGAGATTGCGCTGTATAAAGAAAGTTCATGTCGGGATGGCTCTGAGATTAATCAGGTTCAAGATTTCATCCAAGTTTTTGCCAACGATACTGATTACACATTGTTGGATTTAGAGCTGAAGGTAAGCATGATCATCTCCGACTTCATGTTTTCATAAGACATTATATATTCTCACAAAATAGAAGTTTTGCAAGTAACAAACAACTGTCCAAGCCAAGTAATATTTTAGAGAAATTATTTATTTTTGCATAAATTTCGTGATTTAATTGTGTGGTGTCAAACTAAAACTCCAGCT
Organism: Ptychodera flava; assembly: GCA_001465055.1. NCBI lineage: Eukaryota > Metazoa > Hemichordata > Enteropneusta > Ptychoderidae > Ptychodera > Ptychodera flava. The sequence continues at coordinate 340,770 of LD345538.1, forward strand.
TAAGTTCTCACAGTATTACTTACCAGACCAACGAGATTTGTCATTGTGTTTCAGGTTGATGTTCCTTACTATGTACATCTGAAGGTGACCAACAATGCTGACTTGTCAGTAACTACCGTGTCACCACCAGTATTGGTAGATTTAATGGACCCTGTCAGTGGCAATGTCAAAGATGGTGACAACTACAAAACTGATAGAATGTATCAGAGTTCTACGTCTTCAATGCAAGGTATGATTTTCATTCAGAGAAAGTCATTCTGTAGACAGAAAACCTTCACGAAGGAATATGGCACTGTAGAAACCTACCAATAAATCTTATGCATAGCTTCTTTGAAATAATGATTCTCTGTTAAATCAAGAAACAAGATCAATTTTTAGGCAGATATTTTGCTTTTTCTTGCCAGGTGTTTTTATTCACCTGCCAAACCCAGATGTTGAAGCATGTCCAAGAAGAGCATTCTTGACAGGTGAGGAACCTAGTGGTTCTGATTGGTCAACAGTTGTTGACAAAGGCATGTGGTCCATCCAATCAGAGCAAAGGATTCAGTTTGCTTCAGATAAGGTAAAACAGTTTTCCAGGCATTTTATGTTACTTTGAATGAGTCTGCATTTTGATACTGCTGATATCAATTTAAAATATATATATTACAAATAACTTACAAAAAGAACACACAGTGAAGAGTCTTCTGTCTATTTGAAAGATGGGATCATGTCTTTTGTGTGATCTTTCCTTGTAAAAAGGTGACTCATTCTTCAGAAGATGGTCTGACAATAACCATGACAAGAGATGTGAAAGAAGAAAGAATGAACTCTGGTGCCTATTACTACACAGAGCCAGACATTACTGAAGGTGGAAAATATCAGGTATGATGACCTTTGTCAATTATTGTCGCACTTATCATTGAAAAGCACATATCAGTTTACCTCATTATGAACTGCACTGAAAATAATCAACGTCACTGATTTGAAATATCCGATAACAAATATTAAAGCAGGACAATAAATAATCCATAGATTGTTCCAGTTTCATCCATGATTTCCTTTCTGCTGTCAAGGAATGGCATGTCAGGTTAAAAATAGCAAGAAAATGAAACAAAACCTAGTAATATGTAATGGCTGTGATTCAGTGATGCAGAGTTTTCATTAACCCTATAAATTTTTAAAAACAGGTTGCAATACTTGCTGCTGGAAGTGATGTTCACGCAGTCACAAGTTTGGTGATGTGGGATGGTCCGGCTGGAGTTGTCGGTGATTTTGAAGCACCGCTTGCACAGAAAACCTGGGAAGACAGTGTTGTAGAAAGAGAGACATGTAGCTGTTGTACAGTGCAGGGTAAACCATCAATAGGGAGCAGTGGAAACTTGTTAGCTACAGCCGCAACTGAAATTACTGACACAGAGTCAATAACAGTCACAATGCCAGAAGGTAATTCAATAGAAAAGGAATATGACTTTTAAATAATCTGCATTGGTTTGCCAATCAAAAGAGGATGTGTCTTCTTTTAATTTACTGTAGACTATAGTCTATAGAAGCCATTGGGATGGCTATGCATCCGGCGTCAGTCTGTCTGTCTGTCTGTCTGTCTGTCTGTCTGTCTGTCTGTCTGTCTGTCTGTATGTATGTATGTATGTATGTATGTATGTATGTATGTATGTATGTATGTATATATGTATGTATATATGTATGTATGTATGTATGCATGTATGCATGTATGCATGTATGTATGTCCGTTTGAGAGGATGTCCGTCCACTCAAATATTTTGAGAAGTGCAGTACTTACGGACTTGATATTTGTTGTTTAGGTTGAAAATATGACTATGAGAAACTATTTTTCAGTTTTTTATATTGTTGAAAATATGTAAATTAGCTTAAAAAAACATTTTCGTTAAACCATTTTCATAACCGCTAGTCTCACAGCTTTGATATTTGGTATACAGGTCCCTAGGGGTTATGATAGTGTGATACATTGAAATTGAAATGAAATCTTAAAGGGCCTATGACATGCCCATAACAACCAAACCTAAAATCACTCTTTGGGTCTTGAAGTTAGCTAACGTCACTGTCTTGCATTGCGTATCGCCCCCCTTGTCCATATAAAACGCAAGTAAAAGTTACGGGTGGGCGTGTTCCCCTTGCCCAACTTCTTCGACTTTTTTCGGCTTTTCGAAGTTGAGCCGACGACTTATCTTAATACGGGCAAACAGTCTTTCACACCTTCGCAATCTCATGTCCGTAAGGGTGTGTGGCTAGGGCTTCCTTCGCTCGAAACGTACACCCAGCGCGTAACGCACCAGAGAACATTGTAAGCTTAGTATTTAGTTTGCTATAAAGACATGGTCTTTTCAGGAGCCCGAGATCACCAACGGTAACATGTCGCGTACGGTCAATCGCCTCGCCGATCGAGTATAAAATAAAATGACTTGTCAGGCTCTGTGATTAGGTATACTATGCTTTCGTGCCAATTATGGCAAATAAACATTACAAGAAGGGTGACAGTTGATGTCACATTCTCATGTATCGGGAAACAATTGTGCGGCAGAAAGCTTCCCATCTCTCTCTACACAATCGTGAACGGTGAAGACGGCGATTCAAAATGGCGACCCGACAATGTGGCTACAACTTTCTTTGTTTTACTTCATCAAAACATGTACAAAATAGGCCTAGCACATCACTTTTTGTAGGATTCGTTTGCTCTTGAAATGCACAGGAACATGGGTCGATTGCATCCTTTGCCTCGTGCTCCAAGGAAATGAAAGTTCTGTCAAAGGTCTACGTCCAACACAGCTACACTCAGAGTGATAGTTTTCGGCAGAGTGATAGTTTTCGGAAAGGGTAGTGAATCGCCCAAAGCCGTTTCATAAAGGACGAGCACTACGAATTCCTATTACCATACCTTTTGAATTTTTTTTGTTTATCCTCAAACTGTTAACACAACGGACGGGGTATTTAGGGCGTCAAGTTACAAAATTGTTGACCCCGTGTTAATGTTGAGTGCGTAGTAATCGGACTGCTATCGCAGTATTCGGAGGTTGAATTTGGAAAGTGATAAGGGGATAAATGTTGATAATTTGAAACTTGAAAACCGCAATTTTCATTTTCGATGTTTGAAAAACTGAATGTAAATATTTCGTGATAATTAGTTACGTTTAATAGACGACATAACCATATTTTGACGTGTTTGGCGCTTACCTACCGGACATATTGGGCTGTCTCTGTGTGTTGCTTTCGGCACCTTTTATCGTGTGGTCTGCGTAAAGTTCGCCTAATTTGTATAGCCCGAAATAGCTTCTACTAAACAAACTATCAAAAACGGGACGTCAGTATCACTTCACTTAATATGAGGTCACTCAACTTGTAGTCTGGTGCCGAAACCCTGATTTTTGGTCGAACCCAAAAATTTCGGCCCCACAATGGTTCTCGGTGGTTTCTGTATCTTCAAAGCCTACTGAATCAGGATCTGCATGATGCCACCCTGGCACCCTTGGGCATTTTAATATATTCAAGATGGCCGCCAACATGGCCGCCAAATATGTAAATGGTGATATCTCAGCTCTGTGAAATGTTATCAAAATGATTTTAGTGTCGTATGCCAGGTAAACAGGGCCAAGGAATTCATTTCCTTCATTGCCGAACATGTGCAACCCTTAATTTGCATAAAAATTCAAGATGGCTGCCAAAATGACCTCAAAAACAGGTAAAATACCATATCTCAGCTCCATGAGCTACTGTTGGAGTCATTGTGGTCTCCTTTGCCAGGCAAATGGGGCTAAGGAACTCATATCTTTCATTGCCTGATATGTACAACCCTTAATTTGCATAAAAATAATCCAAGATGGCTGCCAAGACGACCTCAAAAACAGTTAAAATGTCATATCTGAGCTCAATGACTAGCTGTTGAAGTCATTTTGCTCTCTTTTGCAAGGTATATTGGGTCAAGTAATTCATATCTTTCATTAGCTGACATGTGCAACCCTTAATTTGCATAAAAATCCAAGATGTCAGTAACAAGTCATATCTCAATACACTATGCCACTGATTTTGGTGTCTCTCGGCATGTTTAACGGGACAAAGAATTGGTATCTTTTGTTATATTTGCTGTAAAATCAAACATGAAATTCTGAAATTGATACTTACAATCCAAGATGGCAGCAAAGCTGGTTTCCACAACAAATATCAAGGTATATCTTAGCTGAAATTGCATCCTAGAGACTAATACATTAAGGGTTCAAGGCAGAAGAATAAGTTTCTTTCGTTATATAAAATGTAAAATATTTCATTGAAAGCCAAAATGACCACCCAATATCAACTATGGCCACAAAAATGGATGCCACAAAAACATTGAGTCGCATCTTAACCCACTAAGCATTCTTGAGACCTATTTTGTTTTGTTCCACAACAAATATCAAGGTATATC
>LD345540.1:27017-48706 GCA_001465055.1 Ptychodera flava
AAGATAACCGGTCCAGCCAAATCGTAAGTAAGACTGTAAAGGTATTTTACTCACAATCATGATGCGACAAATATGGAAACCCCATGACGGGACACTCCCATCTAAATCTGTGCAAAAATACCCGACTTATGAGCCATGAAGTCGGGTATTTTCATCCTAATTAAAATTGTTTGCAATCTTGTCAGCTTAAATGTATGCGGTAAGAGATAGCGATAAGTGATTGTGTAGGGCAAAGCTCAAGTGCCTAAACACTTTACTCCTACAGACAATCATTTGCCATTGAAGTTGTTGACTCAGTGTTATGTAATATCTGACTTAACTACTTAAGATTGCATATTATCAGTGCAGAAAGGGGACTGAAATGCGCTGTTTTTTAAATGCAAGTGTCCCGTAATGCTATGTACAATGTAGTATTCGTGGCGAATTAATTCGTCAATTCCAGTAAAGACAGCGTTTCATGGGAAAATGCATTTTAGTGTATCAAAAACTGATAAGAACAACATTAAACTCCATGTACCACACAACACTTAAATCGATGAGGTCAAAAATTTTTGAATTACATTTTATGAGGAAAGGCTGTATCACATTACACTGTCAGATGCAGTTATAAGCTAGGCGGTTATAGAGGGATCAACTCCGTCTGCAAATGTTGAAATGGAATAGCATAATTATGTTCGTTCTCTCAAATGAAATGCCCTGCTCGTTCTACAGGTTGAAATATACGGAAATGTAATGCAAAATCATGCACAAATTTTAGAACAAAATTAGATCCTACCAAGTTTCGCTTCAACAAATATGCGAAATGTAACAACTATGTGATTTAAAACACTTTGGTAAAACTATGAAGAATGATAGTTTGATGAATGACTCACTTCCACAATAAAATGATGCAAAATGTCTTTTATTTTGCAATTAATAATGCATTATTTATTATTTTATTTATTATTTATTATTTAATTATTTTGCAAATATTTGAAAGTTGAATGTCTTTATGTTAATATGCAGGAAATTTTTGTGGTGACCTTGGTAGACCTCTGACGTTATGTCGCTATGCAACACAGTCTATGCTAATTGCATGATGGAGCAGCTCCACTGTTTGGATTGTGGCTGACCGTGTACATATTGTCAGTTCGGTTTTGCAGAGCGCCCTCACGTGGCCAAAATAGAAATATATGATACCACTGACGTCATGTCGCTATGCATGCGCAATTCATTATGAAACCTAATCTCAGTGTGTGATACAAACACGTTTTATGTTATTAGTTGTTTACAAAAAGTTAGTATGGGGTCAATCCATCTGGCAAGGAAACTGAAAGGTTTTATAATCTTTTTTGTTGAGAACACAGAAACTTTCAATCGTGTTACGTTTATGTGAACTCATAAAATATGTTTAAGTGTTCACGTGTGTACTTTTTCTCACGCCTGCTGTATAAATGTGAGTTCAGTTGTGTGATGTTGCATGTATTTTGACCAGTGCAAAGAATTTTTCAACCTTCTACTATTATTAATTAAAGGAGCTAAATCCTGTGCCACAATCATCTGATCATTTCTTATGCCCTGGTTTATCGTATTGTTTGTCTACGAAGCCAACAATCTTTCAATCACCGACATATACGCTTGGCCATATACACATTTAGATAGTATAAAGCTAGGCCATAGCTTTAAAATAATTTTAAAAAGGCAATTAAACAACATGTACCAAAAATACCCGCAAAGTCGAGATGGAAGCACTAATACACATAAAGTGGCGCCTATGGCTGTTCCTCATTATACCAGTAGGGGAAACTATTATTCAAATGCTGTTTTCTGCGGCTGTTAACGAAACCAGAAACAAAGTTTGGCTGTAGTATAAAAACGACGTCCCTCATAGCAGTCTCACTACTTGACTGTTGCCCTTTCGATAAACAATGTTGCATATAATTTATTCTATCCCAGCCTGAGGGTTAAGGAGTGGCTGTAAGTTATGAATGCAAAGCAATTTTCAACTCCAGGTGGATAATGTGTTATAGTCTAGAGAAAAAAGATAAGATAAAATAATACCTACGATAAAACACTCCTGACATACTGAAATACTACTCCTGACAGAAGTATTTGAAGACAAATACAGTAAGCCTAAATAGCAGACGATGGCAGAAAAGGTAATTGTAGCTTTCGAGATTCTAGTTTCTGATGCTGCCGTAAAATGTTCGTTACACCGTGGGGGTCGGTTTTACCTCCATAGTTACGATGTGGAGATAGAAGCGAGTCGCGATTACGTTCTGACGTAAAACTATAACGAGTGGTTTTAAGCCAGCTTTGCACACTTCTGGTGTCCCTCGCCTGAGACGTCATGAGCGCGACATGTTTCAGTATGTTAAGGTTACGTTCCTAGTCGTTGCAACATCATTATAAAACTAGAACTGCGTCATAAGGTCAGGCGTGTTCATGAAAAAAATTGACTCTACTGTTCTAAAATGACAATGCATTTGCGTTTTTATTAAATCTTTCATGGTAAATCCAGTTAAATAGTGTACGTGCTTTGACATTGCAGCAAACATACACTGAGGGAGAGGGCTCGAAACAGAAATTTGTTTTCAAACTTCGCTGAAACGAGACTAGATTAAGGCTGCATTCACAAATACCTCGGCGCGGGGAGGGGGGAATTCTCAAAAAGTTCGCAGATTTTTTCAAATGCCCCTAACAACACTCAATTCGTTCAGGTCCCCCTTCTGACTTGCTATAATTATGAAATCCCCCTCACTCTAAGGAAGGCAAAATGTGGCCGATATAGTGCTTCGCCCAAAACTATCAAATCATTATACATGGGAGTCTATCGGGCAAACTATTAACATTTTCCCATTAAAGACAAGCTACATCTTGAACACCTATTACCTGGTCATGAGGGCTATAGCGCCCGTCTATTACCCCGAGGGGCCATGTGTTACCAGAAACACATTGCTATTCCCCGAGGCCGTAGGCCGAGGGGTATAGCGATGTGTTTCTGGTAACACACGGCCACGAGGGGTCAAGACCGGGTGCTATAGCCCGAATAAGGACCAGGTTAGGTGTTTTATAACACACCACACGCTCATGTTGTATTATGTTATATTTTTTAATGTGATATGATATTTTGCACCGCAGCAATCCACTGTGACAAATTTACTTGGCGATATTTCCATAGGGTTTACAGTTGTACGTGGTACCACTTTCTTTCAAAAAATATCCTAAGCATACCTAGCAACAATCCTTGGTTGCACTTGAATCTTTTTCGACGTTGAGCTGTTCAAGTCCTACGCTGTTGGAATGTTGGAAAATGTTGGAAAATCAGTTTTAGAGAGAGGCTCATTGCTCATCCCGGACGCACATCACCTTCTAATCACCTGCCATTGTTGAAAAGTTGCAGACGACACTACGGTCACGTGACAGGGCACGTTTCCAAAATTGTTCTGAACTATTTCCCTAGGGAAATAGCTTTTCAAAAAATAGCCTCTGACGTCACTTTTCAATGGGGACTAGACGTATCTATTTTCTCGTCACGTGACCTATTCTGGCGGATCGCAACACGGAATGAGCATGTGGTGTGTTATAAAAACATTTATATGTGTTTAATAATTCATTTATATGTACTTTGCTTGAAGTGGCAGGTAAAAAGTGCGTGTGTGTACAAAAAATCGATTTGGATTTCATTGATAATGTTGATTCACTAAACATGGTAGCCCATGAAAAAACTATGAACAACTTTGTCTTATATAAAACTAGTAATAACTGGCATTTATAAGTGTTTGATAATTGATATAAATGTACTTGATTAGCATACGGAGGTTACAAGTGCATATGTGGACCAGAAATTTGATTTTGGAATTTTGCCGAAATTCTGAGCCACTACACATGGGAGTCTATGACAAAACTGTGAATATTTTTTCCAATACGAAACTTACTATACTTGTCCATGTACAAACGTTGGATAATTGATATAAATGTACTTGATTTAATAAATTTCATTTTGGAATTTCACCGAAAATGTTGATTCATTGTACATTGGAGTCTATGAGGAAACTATGAATAATGTTTACAATACTAAACTAATTAAATCTGTGCTTTTATAAGTATTTGGCAGTTGATACAAGTGAACTCGATTCAAATAGGGTGTTTGAAAGTTCAGATGTGGACAACAAATATGTCAAAAGCTACTAAAAGCCCAGATCTGTAGCCCTGTTGTTGGCCAATGATTAGATAGGCACAAACTGAATGAGATGTAAAACTTAAGGTTGGTGGAAGGCTATCCCAAAATTAGGGTGCAATGTGTGTCCTATATTGCTCAATATCCAATAAACAAACCTCTTGTCGTGTTGGCCAGCTTAGAACTGGGCGAAATTAAGGAGCAGGAAAAGTCCTTAGAGTGAATGCCAACGTGATGTGTTATATACGCCCGAATACCAGAGCTGTACATTGTGTAGTTGCTCAGGTACGTAAATGGTCAAATGTCATTCTTTCATCAAAAGAATCCGGAAAATATTTTGGTCACACGCTGAAAAAATATCCAACAAAATAACCAAAACTTTAGCGTATTGGTTAGTCTACAAATACGTGTAAATACATGTAAATCTGGCGTGTTGATAATAATAAGATGTATACGTCAATGGGCACTAAAATCACACAGTTCAGCGATTTAAAAATCTTCTCAAATACGTCCTTGAACTTCGGTATTTAGCACATAGCTAGTGTGGACCATAGAGATTGTTGACAGTTTTTTTATGGTTGAGTTCTTTTCCAAATGAAGTGACCTGTGTATGATGAATGGGGCGCAGAAAAATGTTTTTCGATGACAACAGGGTCAATGATCATGACATTTGGTGATTTGGAATCTGGGTAATATCAATCAAAATGATTGTTGATAACTGAGAATCAAAGATGGTAGCCAGATTATTAAGTTATCGGAGTGATAAACTCACCTGAAATAACTGTTTTAAAGGGACATAAGCTGTAACTTGCGGCAAGTTTTTCAGTATGCTGCTTCTGTATATCAACTACCGTGTCTAACCCTAATCCGTTTGTCATGCTGAAATTTCGAGTATTCTTTTTGTCAACACAGCTTGTATGTGTGTAGTGATCATTGTTCACAAATGAATTCTAGTCCGGACTTGAAAACAATTTTGAACAATAACAATGGAGATTATACTCTTATAGGTTGTGTTGATATGCTAAATACTTAGCATTTAATTACAGTTTAGGGATTCAATGCAGAAAGTTTAGGGAAACCACAAAACGGAAGTTCTGAAAAAATAGCCAAAAGATACAGCTTATGGAGCTTTACGGTTTGCCAATGTGCAAAGTAGCAATGCATTTGGATCAACAGTGTTGGAATGGCTGACAGGTTTAGGAGGTGAGAAAAGAACTCTAAACAGTGCAAGTACTGGACCGTTCCAAGACTGTGGTCTCAGAACCCTAATAAATTTGGTGAAACAAAGAAAGAAAGATGTTCATGAACGTTATAAACTCTAAATTAGGTGCAGCTATATATGACATAAACGTTTAAAAGCAGTTTTTAAAATGTAACTATTCACATTCCAGGAATGAGATTAAGACCTTTCTTAAAGCCGCAAATTTCTATCCCATGTTCTCGCATTAGTGGAGTTCTCCTCCCAGTAAAATACTTGGCCAGTACGATGTTTGATTTCTATAACATTAATTACACAAACTGATCTCAACCTTTTGTCACCTTTTGCTAATCCTGCAAACAGAGTTTATACAAACGTTTGATTGACTGTCGGGTCAAATCGCTAACGGTCATTGATTCCCCATAACCAACGCTCGAATTTCCAAAAGAATCGTCTTCCAGTCACGTTAGAATTTGAATATAACCACAGAGTTCGATCCGCAGCAACTTCGCACTGACCGCTTTGCAGTCTGTCTGCGTTTTTTGCATCCGGAAAAAACTAAAAAGTGGTATTTTCTGAAGCGTGTGCCCGCGTGTTGCCTGTTTGGTGTCCACTTACACAATGAATGCCGCCATAGCTTCGCGCCGTTTCAAAGGGAGGCTCCGCCTTTAAACACATACATTAATTCTCTCCACCAGCAAGCCTTTAGCCCTGTAGAACCAACTGTAATATGAAACACAATTGATAACTTGTAAAATTGGTTTCGTGAGAGCATGAAGTCTGGATAGTGCATGTGATTCCATACCAATTTGCATAAAAATACATGTAAAAATATACCAACATTGTCCAAGCGCTGGTATGTTTTTACATGTATTTATTATTTACATTGGTATAGAATCAACATGCACTGCCCGGCCTCAATGCTCTCACGAAACCAATGACATATTTGTCATCATGTAGTTGTTTATTAACGATAATATGATTTACTTCATGCTAAACAGTCTTGATTCATATCACTTCACTCATGCCTGTCTGGTCTTAGTTCACTTTTTGATATCTAGTGCTGTAATATTCACGAAAAACAATTAATTGATACGGTCTTTTATGACTCAAGAAAAAGCGTTTTATCTCGTAAATGATCTAGAACGATATTGAAAGAGAAGCTCAAAGTCTATGGCTCAAGAGCTGATGTCTTGATTTTGTTCAGTTATGTCTTTTCGACAGAAAGAAGTGCATGGTTATTATGAGCGAAAACAGGGTCTTTGAATTAGCGTATCAAAGGGGTCAACGCTAAGCCCGCTGTTATTTTAATCGTATAGTAATCACATGCATTTGGATACACCTAATTGTGAAGTAGAGATGATGTTTGTTGACGATAATGCACACGTCAGCTACGACTGCTGTCGAAATAGAATGTTAATTAAATAGTAACCTGGAACATGTTAATAATTGGTCTTTACACAACACAATATACCAAAATACTTAAATGACCGGACTCATGGTGGTTCCTAGAAGGCAAGAGGGGCGACTTTTAACCTTCCAGTCACTAATATGCTTTTAGTTTTGGCAAGTCCAGTGCTGAATGTTAAATTTGGTGACAATGACATTGCAAAATATGCCATGCGATAGAATTGAATCGTCAAAACACTCTGGCTGAGTAACTGCTCCTCGGCTGTATAATAAGTTGACTATTGAAATAAGGAGATCTTCAGAGGGTTAAAGCGATTTGCTTTAAATTTATCTTAAAAGTTTCACTCATGATTTGACTAGTTGATCTAATAGCGTTTGTAATGTTGTTGTTTATATCCTCCTTAGCTTACACTGTAAATAAGTATTGTTTATACTCCAGCCTTAAGAGGCGTATATCTATCAAGGATATCGAGTTGATTTACAACTTATTATTATGGATTCGAGACCTTTCGTCTCGAAACCCTCTTGTAATCGTTCTGTTTTTATTATCATTGTTCTCCCCACAGTTTTGCCTCTCATTCGAACACCGTTTTTCCAAATCAGTACCAATTTGGCATATGGGTAAAACTTTTTATTTCGTTACCATGCCAACCGATCTCTGCCATCTTGAATTGAAAATTTCAAATTCACTTCATTTGCATAAAAAGAAATGAATCAAAATTTCACGAGGATTTTTGTAGACCATTCAGCTAGGCTCCTTCATGCCATATTTCAAGGTCACAGGCCCTGCTGATTTTGAGAAGAAGATTTTTAAAGCATTATTTTTCGTATATTTCGTTGACTTTTGACCTGCCCTATTCCTGTGGTCATATGCTATTCAGGCTTATATGAGCGCCCGAGAGGGCAGGTGTTATTGAATATGAACAGTTATGCGACCAAATTACACAACTACATTTCGGGGTTCACCTTGACCTATGAGCCTCACATCACACTATACGTCATTTATTATGCGCATATCTACTTCTAGGCTTGCTAATAGAGCTACAAGTGTGATTTTTGGTATACAGGGATAACTACGGGAAGAAAGATTTTTGACATGATGTCACATGACTGGGCACTTCCTGTACCTCATTAACTATGTACATATCTAATTATGGGCTTGGAAATAGAGCCAGAGGTCTGATTTTTTTGTATAAAGGGATAAGTATGGGGGTAGAGTTTTTGACAAAATGTCACATGACCAGCCACTTCAAATACCTCATTAAATATGCACATATCTTATTCTGGGTTGGCAAAGGGAGCTAGGGGTTTGATTTTTCGTACACAGAGATAACTTTAGAAACAAAGTTTGTTGACAAATGTCACCTGACCGGGCAGTTCTTGTAACTCATTAAATATGCACATACCTAATTCTGGGCTTGGAAATGGAGCTAGAGGTCCGATTTTTTGTACACAGGGATAACAATGGGAACAAAGTTTTTTCACAAAATGTAATATGACCAGGCACTTCCTGTACCTCATAATGCACATATCTAATAGTGGCCTTTAAAATAGAGCTAGAGATCAGATTTTTGGTAAACAGGGGTAATTATGGGAACAAGGTTTTTCACAAAATGTCACGTGACCTCGTCTTCATGAGGTGGTTCATACCACCAAATATCAGAGCTCTACCCACCCTGTTGTACTTTCTGGCATGTGTGGAAATAGGTCACAGATCATCTAATGTCATCCAAAAATATTGGAATAGCATTTGGCCTCATATTTATCAATTATCCCCTAAAAGCTCAGGCCTGTAGCCCTGTTGGTTAGCCAAGGATTAGATATGGCCAAAATGAATGAAATCGAAAATTTGTTAATAAAAAATGATTGCCTTTATATGTTGTTACTTATGTCACTGAACACTAGAGCTGTACCTGTTATAGTTGCAGAGATAAGAAAAAGGTTGTTCAAAGGTCGTCCCGAAATTAGGGAACAATGTGTGTCCATTACTGCTGAATATCCAGTAAAACAAACATGTTGTAGTCGACTTGTCGGGACAAAGTTAAAAGATCTTGGAGAACTGTATACTTATGTTCTTCGTAGGAAAGGTTTATCCATTCATGGTGTGAAATCTCACCAATTGAATGACAAGTTTCAATATCTGCCTTCAGGACGCCATCTACTTGTGCCCAGGGCTAGGACGAATCTTTTTCAGAAGTCATTTATACCGTCAGCAGTTGCTGTGATATGTCTGATTCCATCCGGAGAACCAGAGCAAACACCATTTTAAGAAGGAACTTTTAATATAGTGTTGTGTTTGTCTGTAATTATTATATTGTTTTGTATGGTGTTGTCCGTATTTGGTGTTTTTATAGCGGTCCTGATGTTTAAAGACAATTTTCCCTGTTTTTATGGACAATAAAGTATATCTATCTATCTATCTATCTATCTATCTATCTATCTATCTATCTATCTAACTATCTATCTATCTTTGTTCCAGTATGTAAGAAGACTATGGAGGTGTGATAACCTTTTGTTTTCCATTGAAATTGTAATCTTAAGGGTAAAGTTTCTGATGAGACAATCTGGCGCCAACATGAGTCTTTTAGGAGCTGGATAACTGGGAAAAGTCCTCAGAGTGGATGCCTGCGTGATGTATTACATACCATCGAATACCACAGCTATACATGCTCAGATTTGTAAATGGTCAAATGTCATTCACTTTCATCAAACAATTTCGGAACAGGTTTTGATCGCATACTAAAAATATTCAACAAAAACCAAACCTCTAACCTATCGGTTAGTCTACAAATACGTGTAAATACAAGTAAATATTCTGTGTTGATAATAATAAGATGCATACGTCAATGGACATTAAAATCACACAGTTTAATGAATTAAAATCTTCTCAATTTTTTCCTTGAACTTCGGTATTATGCATATAGCCAGTGTGGACCATAAAGATTGTTGAAAGTTTTTTTATTGGTTTAGTTCTTTTGCAAATTAAGTGACTTGTGTATGATAAAAGGGCATAGAAAAATGTCCTTTTCGATGACGACAAGGTCAATGATCATGACATTTGGTATTTAGAATCTCGGCAATATCGACAAAAATGATTGTTGATAACTGAGAATCAAAGATGGCCGCCAGATCATTATGGCTTATCGGAGTGTTCAACGCACCTGAAAGCAGTGTGAGGTTATTATCAGCGGAAACAAATCCGACAGGGTGTTAGTGTTAGCGTACCTAAGGGGTCAACGGTAAGCCCGCTGTTATCTAATCGTATTTTAATCACATGCATTCAGATATATCTAAATGTGTGAAGTAGATATGTTCGTTGACGACACTATAATGCACGTTGGCTAAGACTGCTGTCAAAATAGAATGTATTCAAATATTGACCTTGAACATGTTAATAAGTAGTCTTTACATAACAAAATACTAGTGTACCTAAATACTTAAAAATAACCGAATATACATGCATACTGGTTCCTAGTTGGCAAGAGGGGCGACCTTTTTACCTTCATGTCACTAATATGCTTTTGGTTTTGGTTTTTGGCTACTCCAGTGCTGAATGTTAAAAACTGTTGACAATGATATTGAAAATATGCCATGCCATAGAACTGAATTGTCAAAACTCTCTGGTTAAGTAACTGCTTCTCTATTACTGTACAATGAGTTGACTATTGAAATAAGGATATCTAAAATCTTCACATATAATTTTACTAGTTGATCTAATAGCGTTTGCAATGATGTTGTTTATATCCTCCTTTTTAGCTTTCAATGTAAATAAGTATTGTTTATGCTCAAGCCTTGTGAAAAGAGGCGTATATCTATTAAGGCTATCGAGTGGAAATACAACTAATTAGTAATTATCAAAACAATCATCATTGAGAAATTACCGTGGTGGTCTTTAAATATTTCCCCACGGTACGTCTCAAGGAGCTAAGCAGAGAAATGTATTTCCCAAGTGCAACAGAATCTGTGTTAACAAACATGTCGCTGTTGGACAAAGGTTTGTAGAATTGTTTCCTTTCTTAATTTTGCTCATACAAATCACTTAAATAGTTCGAACTCTACAAAATTTTAATTCAACCACAGGCACTAGCAACAGCCTTGCATTTACTTTTGGATTTTTTAATATCAGTAGCTTTTGTAACATTTTAAATCTAGAAGTGTGCTATAAGACAAGGGCATTTCATGAAAAGTGTAGATGCAAATACGGTTGACTCGCGCATAAAAGATTTATGCTCCTTTATGAAATGAAATTAACAAGGGTTGTCATAGAAACAATTCCTTGTCATATTTCATGTATAAATTCACAACTTTCAAGATTAAATCCTCTTATTTGATTAACAGACGACAGAATATTTTGTTGTCAATTTGATTTTGAACTTCTAATAACTTATTTGGCAAGATTTTTTATTGCTTGAACATTTTGTGAAGTTGTAGATTTTGACACTGTCGCCAGCAACTCATTAAAGTTGTAGAAACAACATAGGTGTCGGTGTCAAGTGCACAATTTTCGGAAAGAGTTCCGTAGTGTCACTCCACGGTCTTCCTTTTTGTCTGTGGTAAGATATAAAACATTTTTAAGTATGCTAACGCTGAAACTGACTTTTAAAGTGATTTCCAGGTATGAGGGGTCCTAAACGAAGTCTTGCCAAATTCTTCGGGATATTTTCTTTTAAAAGCTCTAAGCCCTGAACGAAAGTAACCAGTTAACATGAGTTTGCATGCTATCCAGGATGTCCCGTGAACTGTAGGGTAAGGGCTTTAAAATTCAAACCTAGAACTACAGTACCCAGTACACTGATTTTGCACAATGCCCCATGTTATCTTTCTGAACTTTGAAGTCCTGAACTTTGAAGTCCGAAGAAGAGAAAAACCAAGATGAATGCAGTGCGTTATAAAGGTAAATGGACGAACAAGGGTGACCTATCTTCATGAGTATACAGTATCAGTATGTAACGGTACGCTTCCCTTTGGGCCTCGAAATTATCAGGCGATCTGAAAGAATGTCATTAATTGGCCTAGGGTACGACCTTTTGATATTCAGAAGGAGGGTCTGGAAGATTGATTTCGGAGCTTTATTTGTTTTCTCCCTGCTTCACTGTGAATTTTTTTAACTTAGTATCTCTTTTTCACTTTTCCTGGCAGAGGAACCGTTTTTCTAGCCCACAGGCGCGCGCATTAATGCCAATATTCCCTGCTTCTTTGTTTTGTTTTTGAGTGTCTTTCTTGAGATGACATGACAAAGGTAAAGCTCGAAAAATATTACACAGCATAAGGTTGACAAGTAACTATAAGAATATAGCATCTGCTTCAGAATGCTGGAAAGAAATAGAGTAGACACAACCTGTACTGTAGCAAGATCACTGATGGAGGACTAAAAAGTCATTGCGGAGCTTGGCCCGGGTCAATTGTGGTTACCACTCAGTATTTGCCAACCATTTGTTGACCCAGACTGTTCACAGTGAAATTATTTTTGACAAGTGTCGGCCAACACATTTTACAGTAATTGTTAATTTGTTAACAACAGTCTACCTCAGGTAAACAAATCGAGATGTTCTCGCTCTACTTCAGAAAATTTGTCATTGGGTTTATTGTCAAAGATGTAGATTGTCAATTTGTCCAGCAAGTGTTTTTAAGTGAATGAATTGTGTGTGAAAGTTCGGTGTGAGAATGGTCTGAAGCCCTGCTGTAATCATACGATACGACTTGCTAGCTGTCAGTGTATGGATTGATTTCTCTAAGTCGTCCCTAACCCATTGCGCACGATGCATCAACATTTGAACAAAATAATCGACAATGTTTTGTCGCTAGTTTTAGATCGATATAAAATGTAGAAAAGGAAAAGAGCAACAACGAACAAGTGTTTTGACGCCATAATGTGAGGATGTTCCACTTGAGTACATTTTGCTTTTTACATACAAAAATCCAGTGGAGGGAAATTTGCAAACCAATCAAAAAATCCCTTGACACTATCAAGTGCTCTTCCCTGCAGTATGTAAAACTGCTCAGTGTTTATCTTGTTAACACACAGTTCATAAGTGTACAGCCACCATGACTGTGAATGTCAACCACTATCAGTGTGGAAAGTATATTCATTAAATATTTGTGTTTCAAATTTCATATTTCATATCATGCTGACCAGTATGAAGCTCTCTGTACCATATTAAACTTACCGACCTTGAAGCAACGTCACTTTTATCTTCACATAATGTTTTTACACAAGTGTGCAACTGGGTTTTATAATTTACGAGATGTTTTATCAAAGCTTTGCTTTTACGCACCTTGCTAATTTTAAGCACCTGTCCTATATTCAGACCACCCCGTAGTCGAATCATTTAAAAAAATTCTCCATACAACCGATGTATGAGCAATTCTAATGAATTGGTTAGTAACAATCATAATATCGATATTTTAGTGATTCATCCATACTGACATTAGGCATGTTGTATTTTGATGGCGCAACATTCTTGCTGATTTGCTTGCTTTGTTTTCTATTGTCTGTTTGTATCCTACACTTGATTTCAGTCTTGACAATATTTTTGTTACTTTTTGTTTGGCGCTGGCTTGTTCACTTTTGCGTAGTATATTTTAACAATTTTCTTTTGAGTTGTCGAGGAACCTGTAAATGGGACTTCACCCCGTAGGATTTCTGAATAAATTAATAAATAAATATTGAGCGCAGACAACTACATAATATGCTGTTGAAGTTTGCCAGCTGTGTTAACAAGTGAAATACCTGATTTACGGAGTAAAATCATGGTCGACATGTAAGCCAAACATTCTAAGCTAATATCGTGATTATACTGACATATCAGTCGACACAAGCAGATACCTGTGCAATAGCCTTATTTACTTTTTATGTCCATGTTACATCTATTAGGTCTCTTTCAGTGTCGACATGTAGCACTTACTGGACAGTATGGCGCGTAATCAAGGCCAATATTCGAACTCCCAATTTTCAACTATACAACTCAACATTCAACATTCAAACTCCCAATTTTCAACTATACAACTCAACATTCAACATTCAAACTCCCAATTTTCAACTATACAACTCCACATTTTCAACTTTCGAACTCCCAATTTTCAACTATACAACTCCACATTTTCAACTTTCGAACTCCCAATTTTCAACTATACAACTCTACATTTTCAACTTTAATTTCGAACTCCACATTTTCAACTTTCGAACTCCACACATTCAACTTTCGCACTCCACATTTTCAACATGGAACTCAACATTTTGGATTCGTATTCCCCATTTTCAACTATCGAAGTCATAGGCCCCCCTAGACCACTAGCCAGCGAACACAAGCCAAAATGAGCATACATATAGTCAAATACGACTTTAAAAAATCGTCGGTGTCATTTTACCTGAAACTACTTATCACTTTGTTAGGGAGTTCCAAACACATGGTGACCTCGCAGTTAATTTTTAACATGGACGACACCGAGTTCGTTCTTGACCACGTCAGTGGTAGTTTGTCTAGGCTGCTACTTGACCTTGACCAGCCCGACAGACTGGGAGATGTGTCACGTAGGTGTGAGAGTCATGTTAGACTTTTGTCACAGTTAAGTGGCATTGGAATGTGTAGTGAGCGTATTGTCCAGCTGGTGCAAGCCGCTCAACGTGAAATACATGATGTTGAACATAGTGATCACGGTGTAATAAAGGGAAAGTGGCTTCACACATCAGCCATCTCGTCTTGTATGTGCTTTGGTGTGTTTAGTGTCTGATTGTGTTTTGGCTGTAATAGTGTGGAAATTAACAAGCGAGTCGTTAATTTTAAAATAAGCCATGGCGAGCCACGCACGCATGCTCTTGTCATTAGACGACATGATAGCGACCGAATTGGGCCTAAGTGATGGCGGGGGTCGGCGGTAAATCTTGAAGTTATAGCACCACAAGTGTTTCCGGTTCATATTTTTGGACCCTCTAGAACATCACATAGGAATAACTCTAAAACTCCGAAACGTCATGTGACGTATCTATGACGCGTACTGACGTAGTATAGCCCAGAAGGAAAAACGTGGGTAACTACAATGAAGCAAGTTAGGGATGCCTAGGGAGAATACGAATCCCAAATGTTGAGTTCGATATGAATGTTGAATGTTGAGTTGTATAGTTGAAAATTGGGAGTTTAAATGTTGAATGTTGAGTTGTATAGTTGAAAATTGGGAGTTTGAATGTTGAATGTTGAGTTGTATAGTTGAAAATTGGGAGTTCGAATATTAGCCTTGATTACGCGCCATAGGACAGTAGCTCATGAAAGATTTTGGTGATGCAATACGAGTTAACGGGGCTCGGCTCAACTAGCGCATAGCTATTCTCCTAGCTCCATATTGTCATTGTGCTCTGCGGGATTTGAACTGTAAGTTTTAAATATGCTTACTGTAAGTTTTAAATATGACAATAAAATGATGATGACGATGATGATGATGATGATGATGATGATGATGATGATGATGACGACGACGACTACTACTGAAATATATTAGTACGATAGGAATTGTCGAACAGACAGCAACATGCAACCGATCCGCCGCCAGCTGCAGGAACAAACGAACATGTGACCAATCACGTGTCATATTTTCCCAATCGCCATTTTGGCTTTCTTTTGTCATCATGCTGCATGCATACAGCATTTTAAGTAAGCTCGCTTGGACCTTGTTGGCATGGTATTAAAGTTAAGTTTGACCGTCACAAAATAGAGCGTGGTTTGAACAAGATTTGCCATGCAGTTATCGTTAGATTCACTTCACCACATGGTCATTGTCATTGTTCATTCGGGCTCCTAACATTACCAACTACCATCATTTAAAAAAGTTATCAAATAGTAGAGCAGTCATGAAAGCGTTACTGACATATCTAGTACATGTTTTTCTGGCACATCCCATAAATGTTTCACAACCGAGCACAGATCATAGCTGCAAGTCGGTTCGTGTCGTTCGTGTTTCAAATATGAATTATTTGTGCAATAAATGTATAACAAACAATCACACTGTGAAAAACACGGGTTGAGATGTGTTGACGTTTAAATTTCAAGCATGCACTGCTCCAGTGACATCTGTGGACTGCAGATGTATCATTACTTAATCTACATTGCCTCCGACATGATTTGTCAGTATTCCTCATTCTTGGTAAAAACTATACTTGACTCCAGAACAGGGGTTGAAGTTAACATTTTGTCGACAATTCCTTGGAGAAGGTTCAAAACCGCGCTACGTATATGTATGTCATTCCCGCGGCAATGTGCCCCTGGGCTGTACTTCCACTGTAAATTACTTCTGTATTTGCAGATATTGAAATATGCCTGATCTTGCATGTTGGAAAAAAACAAACTGTCATTTCAGTCGCTACCGTTAAATATGAAGCCGTTCATGAAACAAACTCGGTTGCTGAAGTTGATACTCACAAGACGCTGCACTTCCCCTGTCTTGTAGAACGATGACATTGCAATATGAAGTAGCTGGTCAATGTGCTGGCCAAAACAAGTAGTAAACAAAAATACTTAAAAGTTTTCATCTTGTCACGGTTCCTATACGTGTGAATGCAATAGACAGTTCTCGATGTATGATCAGCATTTTACCTTCAATATAATTATTAACTCAATAATTTGCATAAACCCTTTAAGGTGTAGAATGCCTGCCAAAATTTGGCTGTGAGATAATGCAATGACATACCGTGGTTCCAAAATGAAATGATACTATTATTTACTGCAATGCATGGATGCAGTACGCTGGTTTGATTATACTACTGTGACTTATTTGGACATGAGGAGACACTGTAATGAGAGTTTATGGTATTTAATGGTGAAATAATGATATACTACAGGATCAAGATTGAACTCTTCCGGGTGACGGTTCTGCATCTTGATTTGCCACTGCTAGTTCGGCTTGCAATAGAGACATCACTGCCGTTTAAAAATCGTGTTTAACATTGTATTTTCAGTGTCAGTCAAAGTCTCTATCGGACTATCGGAGACATTGTCAGCCATGAGTTGCGTTCCTCGGGGTCACTGGTAAACGACCGAGACACGAATTATGTAATTGACTGCTTACAAGCAATTTCTAACCGCACGATGGCGCTATTAAAGACACGATTTATAGGCTTGTTTCGCCATATGGGTAGTTTTGGGGCAAGGTCCTTGCTCTGGTGAACGTCCTTGGTTTGCGAAGTCGGTAATGCCTCTAACACCGGAACTTGGAGTGTCCAAGGTATAGTATCGTACAAAAAGTTACGTAGGCAAATAATATCGCATTGACTTGTACCGATTTTCCAGGTATGTCACGAAAAACATTTGCCAAAGACTACCGGAGTGTAATTTCTAAACGTGAGAATTACACTACACTACACAAGGACCATTAAATCAAGACCATTCATTTCTTGCGTTTTCTCGTTCATTTTGACAAGTAAAAATTTGTTCATTTACGTTTAATTGTAATTTGACTATTTGGGATACATTTCACAGGGTACTGTCGTTTAATTTATCATTATTTTTCTGCTGTCTACACATGGAGCGTCCCTGGATATTGAATGTGCTTCAGTGCCTTTTCATTCTATAATATTTCCAATAATATAGTGCATTCAACACCAACGATCTCCATACCTTTAATCGTAACCAAACAAAATTTAAACACACTCTTAAAGCGAGAATAATTGATTGAGAACAACCGCTTTGAATAAAGAGAGGAGACTTTCTATATGTAACGTACGTACGTACATACATACATACATACATACATACATACATACATACATACATACATACATACATACATACATACTAATTCATTCATTCATTCATTCATACACACGTGCATTCATAACACATACACGTACACATGGACTCAAAATTTGCTTCAGATGAGTATCTTTGATATTTCAAGGACGTGATTATTGACAAACGAAAATTGAACAAAGGGGAACAAAGGAACAAAATCAAGACTGGGCAATGCAAAAGTAAGTGTAGAACATTATACGAAAAGAGAAGAGAAGATAAGGATGACAAGAGAAGCAAATGTTCAGAAAGTCAAGACAAATGGGCCGAGTTTAGATCGTGAACTGAAACAAATGTATGAAAAGAAAAAAGTAGCCAGCAATGACACGCTCATTCGTTCAATGTTTATTCCCAATGGGACAAACATCTCAAGTCATTGGGGTCCTGAGGTAATATTGAAGGTAAATTCCATTTGTCCAGTGAAATTACTGTGGAAAGTACTCACGGTGCGTGTAGAGACTACACTAACCAACGTATCCGGATATTTTATCGACAAGACTGGTATTTATATTCCTTCTATAGTCATGGTGGTGATGATCAACTGAAGGTGTCAAAGAGATTATCTCTCGAAGGCGACAAATATTTCTATATTGATGAAACAGGCAAAATGACATAATACACTAATATTGTTTTTGGTGGTTTCGGTACATTTATATATTTGACTCATTCTCGGTGATGAAGTAATAACATTCTAAGTCATGGGCTCGATACCTGGATTCTCTACCACTTCTCGTAATTAAAATGTACGGGGGGGAGGATTACTTCTTCCCCTAGTGGATCACTCGTTTTGCTCGATCAGAGGTACCGGAATCTTAAATGTTTTGACAGCACGAGACACGTAGAGTTCATTTGTATTAGAGCTTCTAGTTTCTATTTCTTGCAATTGGCTGACAAGCTTACGCACACCATCGCCAAGATACAGTGTGTCCTATGTCTGGTGGTATCCTGATGTAATGCAAGTGGATGGGCGTTGACGTCCTTCATCTGTCGTACAGTCGAAGCGTGAAGTTTTCAACAATAACTTACAGGCCTGCCTACATTCATCCATCCATTCATTCATTCATTCATTCATTCATTCATTCATTCATTCATTCATTCATTCATTCATTCATACAATAGATATGAACTTAAGGTAAAGGATTCATCCGATCATAGATAAGTGCAGCTAGTTTATATAGCTGAACGTAAAGTCATCATATCGTCTCCTGTACATGTAGAGGTCATGTGTGATCAGACGGTCTCAAACTACCATACCAAGGTTATTATCCGTTTTTGATAAACCTCGTTCTCAGTTGCTAGTAATGTCAGAGGTCGGCTTTATGACTTCTAAAAACCTTGAATTTGTCATAGTTAAATTACTTTTGCCCTTGCATGGACACACGAGTTTGTAACAGGTTCATCAAGTGTAGATAATGGGCAAAAAAGTCTTGATGTCTAAGTTGCTTATAATTACGCATCATTTCTGGCCACTTTATATCTCCTATTTACGATAATTCGACCGTAAAAGAGACATGGTATGCTGAAAAAGTTGAACTTTACTGTAAAATATTGAGGTTGCTGGTAAGTCAAAGAACCAGATGCATATAAATTTTCTGATTTCTGATTGACGTCGATTTATTTACTTGAAGAAAAAACTATACATCATATACCTGTATGTATTTCAATTGTAAAAAAATTACAAAATTACATTTTAACAGTCAGAATTCTAAAATTTAATATCTTACATGACAGATTTTCTCTAATTACAGAACTCGTTCACAGCTGACTACCGATTTCGGTCGCACTGTAACTTTTCCTTTCACGTCATGAGAAATATGTGACGTGGGGTTATCTCCAAACATGCTTGCCGCCTAGCGACCAGTTCTCTTTCATCGTAAATATTACAAGCAAACGCGTGAAGATTGTAATGTGATCTTCGTTGAGGTATTTGATAATCCAGAGATAATGATAAATGTCGCCCAATGTAAAGTCCGTAGTTTACAAGTTATTTTTCAGCTAATTAAACAGGAATATTTGCGATACTCGTACCAGGAAGAAAAACAATATCAAGGCAATCGAAACGGTTATTTTAAAGAGCGCTAGCATTGAACAAGTATGAATGAGTAAAAATTGATTCTGTCAAGATAATGAAATAATAATGACATGCTGTCTGAACCAAATATCTCAGCTATGCAGTCAACCACTTCGGACTAGTTTACTATAATAAAATATCAGAATATCAACTTGTCCCACTCTGAATAAATTTGAACAGCATCAGTTATGAGAACTAACGAACTTACAAAAGCCATTTACTAAATGTATTATGCTTCCCAAGAGACTGATTGACTAAAATCACACTAGCATCATCTGAAATACAAATTAGACTGCCAAGTTTGCACAATTGCAATAACCATAAAATATAAGAGCATCATCTACAGCCTATAATTTAAAGTTAAAGACAAAAGTCATATTTTAATACATTACAACAAGTAGACGTTAATATATCTTAACTTGCAATAATCAAAATCGAAATGGGGTCATCCGAACTAGATAAGAACGAATATCGATTTCGACAGAAACTTGACCAACAGAATTTTAGAAACAGCTGCTGAGTGAGAAACGATGGACAACCAAGGATTTACGCATATTTAATGAACCACGCACCTTTTATATCAAAGAAAAATGTAAATGACACAAGTGATGCACATTTCATTTCATGTGAGCCTGCCGGTCAACTTCAAAAATCATAGATTTTAAGCAGGTATTCTCTGGCGTGAAAGTTAGAAACACAAGCAGAAAATATCATATCGAAATACTGATCAATTGGGGATTACGTCGACACCCTGTGTTCCTATTCTGCCCTTCAAGAGCGTATAAAGTACAAATCTTCAAGATTAGAATCATTTTATGAAAATCGACTCGCAAGCTAGAGTACCTCAGTGGAGGGAGTCGTAAGTTTTCAACGAGGAAAACACTTGTAAAATATGCACAGACAACCTGTAGAGTCACATTTGTAAATAAGAAGAATAGTGACTGTAAATGGTCATATCATAAGTACGTGTTCAAACGATGACACAGCATGCTGACTGCTTAGCAACAGGAATGTCTTGCGGCGGCGCATTATCTGATTCGGCCATCTTGTTTCTGTTTGATTCGTTTGGTGACACGCCTGTGTTGTTCGTTTGATTCGCCGAGTAATCCGGTTCACCTGGTAAATTTTGAGGTGGCTGACTTGCCGGTTTCTGGTTATCTTTGTCCACTTGCTCTTTCATGTCTTCCGCAGAATCTCTCGGTTCATCCGTAACCTCAGATAACAAATCGGCTTCCGAAATGACGTATGGCTCGGGTGTGATCTTTCGACCTCCTTCCGCGGCAGTGTCATTGGCGTTCTCGTTATCACCTGTTTGCCCAGGGGGTTCAGCGTTCAAGCTTTCCGTGGGGCTATCCTCACGGAAATCGTTTGACATGGTTGGGGATCTTCTCGAACCAAACACATCTGGATCATTCAGCGAAACAGGCTGTATGTCATCATTTGTTATCAATAGAGAGCCGTCCCCTTCGTCAGATTGCATTTGAACTGGGGTATGTTCTCGGGAATTTTGTTCTTCGCACTCTTCTTGTTTACTCTCTTGAGGCGCTTCCTCGCTGAGAGCAAGATTTTCCAGAGACTCTACCGCCGAATCTTCACTCTTGTTATCAAACTTCATAATTTCATCGGCACCATACTCTTGTTGCCCATCCGACTCAACAGGCGTGATTTCCCCTTCATTTGGAGTTGGCACGTCATCTGGTATATCTCTTGTTATGAAGAACTCTTGCGAGCCATTTTGCTCCGCTTCTGAATTTTTGTCGTCCTCGCCGTCCCTCCTTGCTATTGACGCGTTGTCGACGACAGGCGTCTCTGCTCCTTCATCGTCGTCCTCCTCTACCTCATTCGTTCCTGATGCAGGTACTTCATCATTCTCAGCATTGTCATTTTCATCTTCATTCCTTGGAAGAGATGCATCATCCTCTTCCTCTGTTAGGGCAAGAGTTTCAACAGCCGTGCCCACTCCGGTGACAGGTGCTGCAGTCTCCGACTCATTGTCGTCTTGTAGCAGTTCGCGGTGCGGCTGAGCGTGTACACCGATTTGCTGCAAGAGTTCTTCGAATTTGTCTCCTTCGAAGG
>LD345540.1:48799-65997 GCA_001465055.1 Ptychodera flava
GACTCACTTCTCTGCGACAGTTGGCCGACAGGGCATATTTTTTGGTACAGCACGAAACGACAACCTAGTGACAGCACAGAATAAATGTTATAAATATTATTTTTAGGGTCACAATGCTAAAAGAATGAGAAAAAAGTAAAGGCTTATTTCTTTGCATGAAGACAGTTTTTTGAACAAATTAATTACATTTTGAACTTTGCCGTATATATCTACATTTGCAATGTTGATTATAAGGTAACGGGTGACCTTCTCGACACCGCCCTCACCGCCGTGCGCCACAAACAACTGCGCTTCTATGGCTACATTTACGTTTTAGCGAAATAATTGGGGTTAGTAAACGACATGACGGTACATAATTAAACCTTCGAACCCAACTTGTAGAAGTGTTTTACACGGTACCTTGGCATTTCTGATCCCTTTGTCTATTTTGCCATATAAGGCATCGCCTCCTCCCATTTGCATAATATCAAACCAGCATGTATATCCTAGTGACGTCAGTCGAGAATACAGTTTCTTTATTTGAGGTTGTTTTCCCCACTGGTACGAGATGAATATTTCAGGACAAATTTCCGTCTGTAGAAAAACAATAGGAGTTGTGAGAAGCTTGGTCTTAAAAACGACGGTCTATTCATCGGGCCGTTGCCTGGGGGAGGGGCTAGGGGGCAAGTGCCCCCTGGAATATTCCGAATTTACGCTGTCAATGTGTAAATTAATTTAAATTACTCTAATCCTGGCGAAGCTAGGTTCTGCCCCGCTTGACAATTTGGTCAGGCTACAGCCCGGAATCATGACCAATGCACCCACTCTTTCATTTCGTCGGGTTCACTTGTATTGCTGCCTCTGCCTATGCTGTTCACACGAAAGGGTAAAGGATGTGCCGTTCTCACAGCCCTAATCACTGTTGTTCTTGAAATTCAGGAAACACAATTCAAAGCATAAAGATGGAACATAATAGTGGATCATATGAAGCCAAATTCATAACCAGAAATGGATCAATATTAAAGACAAAATTAATGTCATTTATACCTCATCTTCTCCTTCCTTTTTCTCTTCGGTCTTTTCCACCGCCACCACCTTCTTTTTAGGCTTTGGAACAGGTGTGTCATCGACTTGTGGAACCCAATCACGATACTCTGCGATGAATAGTAACACAAGTTAGATATTATTTCTCAGATCGTTTCTCTAACAAGTAACCAATCAAAGCATGGTTTAATTTACATGTAACTGAACGTCAACGACTGTAATTCTCCGGCTCACATCAAGTATTTAAGCACATCACTAGACGTGACCAAAATATTTATGAGCGGCCAATCAAATGCAAGCAAACGACAGACTGCGTGTAATTGCGAGTTCATAAAAACGAAAGCTACAACGACCTGAGACTCTTCACTTAACAATTCGATCGGGCAGAGTCATAACAAGATTTTCTCTGCATGTGATGTGATAAGAGCAAAGGATAGAAATTTATTACACAGCAAAACTATGAAAGAGTGGCCTTACCTTCAGATATCTTTTCCGGGTTAGGTGCGGCATGGTAGTTTATTTGACCAAGTAGTTCGGCAAAAGTCGAGTCTTGCCAAAATTTTTCTCCTTCTACGTAATCGTTTTCAGGTCTGAAATTTATGTATAGCAGCTGCGAGAAAAGGACGCTCATTGGCCCTGCTGGTGGCCACGCTACGTTTTCCAATAGCAGTGGTATAATTGGTTTGTTGAGTAAGCTTGCCAAATTGACCTGAAACGAAAGGACACATGCAACATTAGGGTATTTGTGCCTCGAAATTAAAAGACGTAAACTTTTGCCCGAACTTTCCTCAAGGAAATGTTCAACCATTTTCTTCCGAGATCAAGTATAAAAATCAGGGCCACGGTGCGAAATTTGGCACTGAAGAAATAAATAACCAAAAGCAACCAGCTATTTACTGATACTTGAAATTCAAAATGGCCGCCATCCCCTTGTTACTCTATGAGTAAATATCAAATTTTCACAAAAATGGCCAGTGAAAACTTTGATTGGTTCACAAGCTTCAAATGAGAACCCACTTGTGGCAGCACAAAAAAGTATTGCAAATGTTTGAGAGTCCGAATGTATGTTCCCGAGACGCATCCATGCATACAGAAAAGCAAAACAAGTTTACATATTTGCTCAAAAGTATCAATAAAGGATCACAGCAGGACTTTTTCCTACACAGATGGGGAAGGTTTAGCGTGTCATTTTCTGTGCATGAGTTCGTCGTTATTTACACATTCAAAAACTTATTTGATCAGATTAAATTAAAACCAACCTCATGATTACAGTTCTTCGATTGAGAGTATTTATCCGTAACCATTGACAGCACTACTTTGGCGCCCCTCATTCCTTCATCGATTTTCTCGTACAGTTTATCGCCCCCTCCCATTTGGCCGATATCCATCCAGCATTCATAGCCGGCATTTTCCAGGTGTTCCTTCAGCGTTTTCACTTCTGATTGGTGGTCCCACTGGTAACTGATGAAAACTGGAGGCGGATGGGTGAATTCCGGTGGCGCTTGTGGTATTGCTTCATCTGATACATATGAGAGAAATAATATATTGTAAAGATTACCACAGATTATAACCCTGTCGACACGTACAGTTTGAGCAGAGACGTAAGACAACTTATAGCTATTTTCCTCGTCACGTAAAGTGACAGGAAATTTCTTTGGTTAAAGACCCATTACTGTATCGTTTTGCATATTTCGATTGTTTGAAATAAAATGTAACTTGTGTAAAAATGCTTATCGGAGTGTGACTAAAATCATCGTTCCAACATTGGTGAAACACGCACAACTAAGATTTTAACAACTAGATGATTTTCGAGTTCAAACTCAAATATGGCCACCTCACGTGACGTTCAAGCATGTTAATATAATCGACAAAATCCAGCACCGAAGATCACGATTTGAATACTATCATTTTCAAAGATAATATGGCTCAGTAATAGGAATCAAAAACATATATCGATATTAGATTGTATTTTAGCTTAGGAAATGTAAAACGATACAGCTAGTTAGGCTTTAAAGGCCAAATATTTGATTGTGCTAAAAAGCAACTCCACATTTTAACGTAACCTTTGATTTGCGCAAATGTGAGCACTGCCAACGAGGATGAATAATGCATTTATTATGTCAACCCTTCACTTGACTTGGTCTCAAAACATAATACGCTTAAGTTTCCTCAGAAAAGGTTTTATAAGTTGTTAAAGTACCGTCTGGCAAATTAAATGACCTGTAAAAGAACAATGAATTACACAGGAAGACCCATACCTGCCGCTTTTAGAGCATCTTCAATTATCTCAGCGCAGTCGTTTCGTCCCATTTCTTTCAATGATGTCAGGACTGCGTACGTTGCTTCTGCACTTTTGTGAGTAGTGTACCATTCGCTGTAAAGAATACCAATTGAATATTTCAGTTGACTATTACTTGCCCCGATCTTCACTTGACGACTGTCTCGAGTTGACCCATATTATCACAATATTATCAAAATATTGAACGATGATTATTAAAATTTCTATGTGATGGTGATTTGTTTGTCGTCATGGGTGATTGGAAAACGCTGGTACATGCTTTTTTGAAAATTTTACATAATATGCACTTTTCATTACTCATATGATGCTACTTATGATCATCGTTACACGCCTGATGTCAAATTCATCAGCTTTCTTGACAGAAGAAAAAACAAAAGAATCCCACAGCTCCTCGTTGGCTACGTAGCTCAAACTATGGCCATAAACGTTTGCCCCAACGGCTGAGCAAATGATAGCTTTTGGAAAATGGGGTACAGCGCACGTGCGTCAATTTTATACACGTCTTCGTAAAAAGCGGCGTGGCAACCGTACATTTAGCTCAAAGCAATATTGTTTCTTTCGTTCAATATATTGGAAACTGAGGTAGACACAGACAGGCAACTCAAAATTTAGTACGAGCGCATTTCAATGGCATCACGTATCGGTTTGCTAATTGGTTAATATTTTCAATCTAATGCTACAACAACTCACTAACCCTAGCAAGTGTAGAAGGTGCGTTAAAGTGTCACCTGTTGCATTGCCAATGAACAGCTGTGGCGGAAATGACGCTTACAGTTGACAGAGTTTGCATATATCGTTATATCTACCTAAGTAAGGACATCGTTGGATCATGCGCAGTCGCCCAGTTCCTCACATCTTCGGGACTATATGAAAGTCTGATGGCAAGGAAACGCCAGTTATTGTCACCATCCTCGTTCAGGATTTTTGCTACATCACGTGACCAGGCTGGGGCATTACTGATAGTCTGTGGAGTTTAATTCAAATAGAAGAACAGGGTCAAAGAGCAGCTTTTCATGTGTGCTAGAAAAGAGGAGTAGGTTGTCGATGGCCAGTTTTAAGGGAGAATGCGCCTGGGGGACAGATATTCGAACTCTCAAACTTTTAAAATTCTTTTCTGAATCAACTCTCGCTTGGGCTAATTTTAAAGCTCTCGGAGTATGAAAACCTTTCTCTGTCTCAGTGTTTCGAACAGAGAAAATTTTATTTTTCCCCATAGCGTTAACATAGGGATGGCGGCTTATTTTGAATTTTCATTATCGGTAAATCTTGGGCAATGTTTGTCTGGTGCCAAAATTTGCACGGTGACCCTTGGTGTTTTATTCTTCATTTTGAAATACGATAGTTGAAATACTCCTTGATGAAAGTTTGACCAAAAGTTAAAGTCTTTCATTTTCGAGATGCATACTACCTTAACGGGACATTTTAAAGACAAATTCAGGATAGAAAAGTTAAGAATACTGTGTCATTTTCATTCTTTCATCACATTTTCATGTGCTGTAGCTATAGAAGATAGCAGACAAGAAATGTAACAACATCATGCACTGTTCCTGTATCATATTTTACATCAAATAGAAAGACAAATTTAACATTTGACTTCATGCAGCTCTCGCTTTACTAATAAACCAACCTTTCGATGAAGTAGAGAGTTGACTGAAACCAAATGTTGTGCAAGAAGCACAATGTATACCAAAAAAGAAAGAAAGCGGCACTTGCGAGGATGTTATTACTATGATCTCATCAGAAAAAAAGTGTATTTTTCAGGAATCACTCTTTCGCTCGGAGTGTTTCAATGACGAATAAGTTGGTAAATGACCGATTATTCAATATAAGACTTTATTAAAAAAGTAAAAAACTCAATACCAGATTTATATACAACAGAATGGTCGACATTTTACTTTGCGACGGCTCTACAGTGAATCTGATGTGGGTTTAATCTTCTTGGTGGTAATCTGAGGAGTTGTCCTGGCTTTCTCGGGCTAAGTTCATGGATATGATATAAAAAGTCCCAATAAAAGGTATTATAATTCCATGTTTTTCAAGGAGAAATGATAGCAATTATTACTGAAAAAAGATATTTAATGTCATTTTTTTTCAATCAAGCATGGTAAATTTTGAGTCCACCATCCTCATCGTAGTATTTTATTGTGGCTGATTTTGACAGGAAAGCTCTACAGCCGGGTTTCTCTTTTCGCAGCTTCTCAACAACTACTTGCAATTTCTTTCGTTTTTGTCGAATGTCATACGGATAGTCTTCTGTTATGTAAATGTTCCGGCCTTTATATGGTCTATTTTTCAAGCATTTTGCTGCATTGAATAGAATGACCAGTTTGTCCTGGTGACTCATAAATCTCGCGATAATTGGACCGTGCCCTTTTTCACTAGATCTCTTTCCGTTCACAGAAACGCGATATGCAAATTCAATGTCATATTTCAATGTCAAGTCCATGTGTTTGTTAACAAAAGATTCAATGAAGCCACGACAATCGTTTTCCTCGCATGATAATGGAAAATTGAAGAACACCAGATTATTCCTTTTTAAGCAGCCTTCGAGATAGTAACATTTCTCTTTTAATGCTTCAATCTCGCGCATTTCTCGTAATCTCCCGGTCTGATTCCGTGCACTCCGAGGTCTGATCTCTTTTCTGGGTCTATCCATAGATGATTTTATTTTCTGTAAAACAATGTGAATTTTACATGACTGCATAAAATGAGAATTCTTCGGAAATTTTAACAAAGGCGATTTTTTCTGACCATGCCACCAAATGACTTATGTAAATGCGCGTATTTGAAAATGATGGGTACTTTTTTAACAAATCTCTACACGGGCTTTTTTTTCATAGAAAGACTTTTTACACTATCACTCAGAACACAAGTCAATAGTGTTGTGTTCGAGAAAGAGAAACTCGAGCAACGTGCTTTCCAGTCCATCAAACAAATATATGAATGTGCTGATATCGTTGTGTAAACTACGCTGTATTGCCTTCATTAGGATTGGTATGTAGTATCGCTTTTCAGCCAAACAATTCCGTCACCATGTCAGCCATCACAGTGAATTAAACATACCCTTTGCGCATCAATCTATTTACTTAGTTTGCAGTCAGTAGTAGCTGCACTATATATTCCTGTCTCTGTCACAGTAGAATCAAATAAACAAAAGTGATTACACCATGTTGTTAAAGCTATTCGAATAAATAAGGGCAAAATGTGACAAAGGTAAAAAAGATGAGCTTTACGTATATGCAATAGCTAAAACATGTTAGTTAGGTTTCATGATGAACATAAAAATGTATTGACCCCAAAATCTGTGAGTGATGTTACCTTTCTATCGATTTCTTCAACTTTTTCCGTGGTCTCATCCACAACTTCTTCCAGTTCGTCCAGGCGTTCTTCTTGCTCCTTAACGTCTTCCTTAACCGCGTCTATTTCCTGCTGTTGGTTGTCCAACTTCTCGTCAAGCTGTTGAACATTTTCCGCGTTTGTGGTGACGCGTTGGTCAAGGTCCTCGACGTCGTCCTGTATGTCAGCCATTTGGTCAGCTACTGCCGCCAGACTGTTTTGAGAGAGGCGAAAGCATAAAAAGGAACGACATTAGCAAGACGTCTAGCAAAACATTCTAGATTACTCTCCCTTAATTTTGCAAAAAACTGTTCAAATCGTCTTTGATAACCCCGGAATGCCTAAATACAATATTTTAGCTCCGACATTTGCGGCTGCTTTAAATAGTATATGATCCATTGATAGACATCAAAATGCCCGCGATTTTAAGCACACTTTGATATTGCACTGTTATTTTTCATGTCAATGCACTCTCACACGGTATCACACATAAACCGGTTACGTCATCCGCGAGATCAATACGAAATACGCAAAGTTGGATGACAAAGTCTCACTGCACTTAATAATAGAACTTAGTTTCTTTCAACTCGTCAACTGGTTTATCAAATAACACGATGGTTTCAATCGGACTCAAACTCACAACGTACGGTACCCGATCACCTAGCGGAGAAAGCGACAGACAAAACCGCTCGGCCAAATCCCCAATCTCAAAAAAGATTGGTTCAATAACCGAGCTAAAGTTTTGAAAGAAAGGCATAATATGAGAGAAGTGAAGTTTCAAGTACTTGATAACTTATAATGACCATGTGCCATGATTTTAAAACAGCCGAGAGCTTGATAACGAATTTTTACAACTGTTCATGTTTCACTATTACCGAACACTGAGAGAGGATAGCGAGAAGAGGTAACGAGAAGTGTGCGAGAATTGACTTTTTATCGCAAGAATATGGCTTTCTCACATTTAACTTAAAAGCATTTATTTTTCTCGTACTCCATTCGTGCGTAATAAAACTTGCCATCAGAGAGTAAGAATTTAGTTTTCCTACAATCGGTAGCAATCGGTGAAAATTTATTGCAGATGTATCTTGCAAAAATATAAATTCTCGCCGATAGACTGTAAGGAACGAAATTTTCTCGCAACAGATTAAATGCGAAAAACATAAATTATTCCAAACTTTATCACAGCATTGTGCAGTATTATTTGTCATTGACGAATACCATAGTCAGTCTTTTTGAAGGGTTATTAGCAATGGATCAAAAGGCCTTAGGTAGAATGCGCCTCGAAATTGAAAGATGTAATCTTTCGTTCAAACTTGCCTTAAGGAAACTTTAAAACATTCTTTGTCTTTCTTCGTATTTCATAATCAAGAATAAGAACGAGGGGTCAGTGTGCAAATTTTATTAACGGCAAAACAAGTATCCTAAAATTTACCGACATTTAAAATTCAAAATGATTCCTCAATCTCTTTGTTCTACTCTATTAGGAAAAATCAAATTTCGATTTTTCACAAAAAATATGGCGATGAAAACTTCATTTATTCCAAGAGCTTCAAAGTTATCCTACTCGAGTGGTAGACGAAAAGAATGTTGAAAAATTGAGAGTTGGAATGTTTGTTCCCGAGGCGCATTCCACCTTCATTTTATCGAGAAGATATCTCGTCAAAACAACAGTGACTAGTACTTTAAGCTGAAACCTACGTTCTTCCTTCGAGCAAATCCATGACACCATTGACTATTTCAGAGACACCTGCGACTGCACTGTCTTTGAACGAGAGGATAAGATCCTTATACTTTTCAAGAACCGGGATGTACTCGGTGCCCGCCAATTGTTTCATTGTCATAATAATGGTAGTGACCTGCTGCGAGTAGATCGGGTTTTCCAGTTGTTCTGCAAACACCTTCATAAACCTCTCTGCTTTTTCCTAATAAAACAGTAAGCGACATACACGATTGATTAAAGCTGTGTCTGTCTGCTTGTCTGTCTGTCTGTCTGTCTGTCCCTCTTTCTCTATCTCTGTCCTTCTCCTATTCTTTCAACAATTAGGAAAGCACCTCAGTAAAACAGAAATAAAACTACGCAAACAGAAAACACACGCCTTTGGCTTATGCAGAAATACTTATGTTTAGTAACCTTAGCTTAAAATTAACATGACCATTCACAACTGTTCATCTTGCCTATAGCTAGACCGATATGAATTGTTATTTATCTCGCGGCCAGGACTAGACTAAGATATCGCTGCATTTAATGACTGCCTTTTTGACAAACTTCTCACTAGCCAATACTTCCCTAACCATACGATTGTACACACCTCATCAAGTCTGCCAAGGACGGCCAGGGCCTGGTTACTGTAGTATATCATGGCGGGATAAGCGTCAGGAACTGCTAGCAGTTTACTTATGGTGTCCTCGTCGTCAAACTGTTTAGGATCGGCGGCGATGATAGAAACCAGCGCCATTGCTGCCAACGATGAGGTCGTGAAGTCACTGAGAGACTCAAGAAGCTGATCCTTGTATGGCAAAACTCTCTTGAGAAAGAAAGAAAGAAAGTAAACATTCATTCGTTTAGCATAACTACAAGGTAAAAATAACTAATTATATAATACCATACCATACCATACCATACCATACCATACCATACCATACTATACCATTATACAAATACAGCGATCTGATTGGTCGAGACGTGAAATAACCACCATGCTGTATTCACAATATAGCACCATGTTCTTGATAAAACATGGTTTGAACACGCGCGAGCTCTCAGCTTTAGAAAAATCCTCTTTTTTCACGTTTCACGTGAAACGTTAAATATACTGTGTTATAATAGCAATAAACCACACAAGCGATGAGTATACCACTCAGTTTTGACAAGGTCACTCCATATATGCACTCGCTATCGCCCGTGAATATATCACATGAGCTGGTCAAAATCTCGCGGTATATCAGTCGCTGGGGTGATTATTGCTAATTCATAACATTTTCATAGCAGTTTATACGTGAAATCCCTTCAGTATAGAATTGATATACTCCTTCATAAAAAGAGGGCACGGTGTTCTGTAGATGCAGAACGTGTAAGAGATCATGTGACACCTGTACAAACCAACTCACTTGGACATAAGCGTATGGAAATACACGTGTTTCTATTGACGTTGTGCACATAGTTTTGTTTGTACTGTGTTCCATTCTAATTCCTGGATTCACCCATTCACAAAAGTCAAATATGTGTGGGCAAGCAATTAATGCTTTTTATTCTGTCTATACATCTGACAAGCATTTGATTAAATCCTGCGCTGCAAATTATCAATTATGGTTTACCACTGAGGATGCTTTGGTTCTGAGTTTATAGTTAGAAAATAGCTACATTGAAAGGGTGCGATGAATAGCAGAGAGTGCCCAATTATTAATCATTTTTAAGTCACGGATTATTGTTTAATGGAATTCAATATGTGTAATTTTACTGTTTCTAAAAGAACCATCCACGCTCAAGGAGCTGACAGATAATGAATGGGTAAGGTTATTTCAATTTTAATCTTCGCTGCGAAGTCAATAACCTCCGTACACACTCCATTGTGTACAAAGTAGCGTTGCAATTATCGCACTTACTTGTGGGTGTTTCTTTCCTACGTCATCATACAGCTGAATTATAGCATACTTCTGTCCGGGTCCAATTTCATCAAATTTTTCAGCAATCTCATCAAACCTTGCCATGATTTCGTCTTCTTTCTCCTTAAAAGCCCCCTTTATCGCCGCTATCAAAGTAAGAGATACAGATTCAATTTTTCACTCGGATATTGAATTTCTTTGAGAATGACGAAGAAATTATCCAATATCGCACGCCATAACACATACAAGGTTTCTCCTTGTCTGTGGCCATAATGACAAAGTTTGGAAAATACTCAGTCTACGGTTTTTGTGCTAAATGACGATTACTTTTCCTCAGACGTCCTCGAATAATCAATATGAATGAGAACACATTTGAATGATCGGGAAAAGCACCGATTGTCTAATCAACCAATAAGCATGCGATGATATTTCCTTGCCGAACCTTACGCCATCATAAACCATACAGCCGCAGAACAGTATTCAAACACGTCATTGCCTGTTAGTTTTTTCACCTCCCATTGGTGTTTTACATGATATGTAAAGTAGAACGCGACTTGGGGACAGATATTTGAACTCTCAAACTTTTACATTTCTTCTATAATCTATTACTCTCTGGGGTGTTCATTTTAAAGCTCTTGGTGTAGGAAAAATTTTCACCGTCTTGGTTTTTAAAAAATCAAAAATTTTATTTTTCTCAATAAAGTTAACTTAGGAATAGCAGCCATTTTGAATTTCAAGTATTGGTAAATATTGGGTATTTTGTTTCTCTAGTACTAAAATTTGCACGGTTATCCCTGATTTTTTCATCTTGATTTTGAAAGAGAATGGTTGAAAGATTCCTTAAGAAAAGTTTGAGCAAAAGTTTATATCTTTCATTTTCGAGGCGCATACTACCTTAAAGTTTATGTCTTGACCTAAAAAAGGATTCGGAAATTCAGAAAACTTTCGATGAAAATTTCGATGAAAATGTTCTGATTAGAGTTATTGAGGCTACACGTTTGCTTGAATATGGAACATCTCGGTTTTATGGCGATGGTTTGGCGACATTCATAATTATCGACGTCACTTAAAGGCCAAGAAGGATATTTCTGTGTTCAGCATTTATTATACTTACGGATGACGTAAAATTTTCCGTTTACACAAGCATCTATGACGTCGTTGATGTATGGGTATATCAACTCTGCGGAGGTTTGCATGCCTGGATATATAGCTTCCATGAGGCTTTCCAAGTCGTCTACTTCGCAATTCATTAGTTTCATGACATATGGCATGAAAGGCTGCATCACTTTTCCGTTTGTCTGTTGGTTAAAAGGACAAAAATAAACAGCTGATTCCGCTCACGTTCCATTGTTGTTGTGTGCTAAGTTCTTCGCTTCACAAAGTTACAATTTGTAACACTAAAGTTGTAGTAATTTCGGGTTAAAGCAAAAGTACGACCTGCATTATAAATTACATAGAAGAAATTTTGTCATGTGCATTTATAGTTGCAAGCTTGATTGTGTGGTGTGCAACAAAATTGCGCCCCCTAACGAGGCCTTGTCCTTGTGTTTCTATATACCTTATTTGGATATTTGCAAAGAGGTGGTGATATATGTGATATTAGCTGCAGAGATGATCAGAACCAGCGTATGTTACCCTGATAACTAAAGGTGGAGCTGCATGTTGCCAACAGTCTTTTCAAAGAATTTTTTCCGTCTGAGATGACAAGGAAACCCCCTCATACTATGTATTTTCAAAAGCAGAGAATCTAAAGTTAACTATGATAGCAATAATTTACTGGAAGGATGAAGGGGATGTATATTTTGGGTAAGAACACCTCAACTTTAGATTTTATTGTAAAAATCAATTTAAATTAGAAACTTGATACTATTTTCTGAAATGTAATATTTCATTTGAAACGTATATGTAGAAAAAATAGAAAAAAACGACTATTTTATTTTCAATTATCTATCCTCGTTCTAAATTGACATAAGTTGATAGACTCAAACAACTCAAAAAAGTGATTCAAAAAAATTAATAAGAAAAATAAAATGCCCTTTATTCAAAATCTAAGAATTTATTGCTAAACAAAATAGTTATTTTGTTATTTAGTATCTAAAGAACATATTGTGAAAATTTCAGAAAATTTGACCCAGCCAAAGTGGAGTTAAATTCTTTGGAAATCTTGAAATTTGGAGAAAGGTGAAGCCAGGAAATCGGTTGATTTGCATACATTGCATGAATTAACACTTCTTTATCATGCAATATATGACTGCTTGACAAGCTGAAAGGTGAGCCCAATCTCTATTTTAATCTTCGATTCAGAAATCAATTAAAATTTAATGAATATTTGCAAAACAAATGATTTTGAGCAAAATACGCTGTGTTGGTTGCAGCGCCCCCTTAAGCTCTATTTGTCTCTATAGGGCCCTAATTCACTTTCTTAAAGCTCAATGCGTTAAGATCAAAGGATTTAAAACGAAAAGGATGGACGGCAACCAAGTCGGTTCGACGTAAAAGTATTGAATAAAATGTATTTAAATTTCAAGACTATCATTGAAATAGTGGTATTATTAGAGTGGCATCTAGATATTGTCTCTTAATTTTTTATTCTTGATTTGCATGTTCATCGCTATTGTTTGTTTTTCCCCGTCAATTGTATGTTGTGTATTTTCTATGTTCTGCGAAGCCTGTAATTGGGAGTTTACGGGTGTTGGTCGACCGAATAAATAAATAAAAATAAATAAAGATGTCTCAAATGTTTTAATGTGCAGTTGGGTTTGTTGATTTATGAAGGTTAAAGGTATACAGTCACCTGTAATCTAAATATGCCCATATATGGTCAAAGGGGCGTTCCTTGGTATTCAAAATGCCCATGTGAGGGCACTGTTTTTAAAAAGCGGCCACCCGCTTAAAATATGTGATTGGTTAGATTTTCTCTTTCCATGGTAACTGTGGCAAAATTAGAACAGGTGAAAATATACCTTTAAGAGTCGGAATAGATGGGGTCTGTCTCAAATGAACGGAAGAGAAGATGTTGGTCATATTT
Organism: Ptychodera flava; assembly: GCA_001465055.1. Lineage (NCBI taxonomy): Eukaryota > Metazoa > Hemichordata > Enteropneusta > Ptychoderidae > Ptychodera > Ptychodera flava. Next base: position 62,089 of record LD345540.1, read on the forward strand.
TGTGTACAGTGTATAGCTGTAGGAAGATTGTACTGACAGTCGATTACAAGATAATACTTACACCGAGCCATATGTGGCAGACTATCATTCTCAACACTTCGCCCCAGAAAGACAACGGTGTGTAGCCTGTCTCTTCAAGATCGTGTTTGAAGCATTCCTCGCATGTGGTGACCAAAAGGTCCGAGTATTTGTGAATAGTGTTGGAATCTCTGAAGAAAACAAAACACAAACAATAACATGCTATGTCAAGATAAAGATTATCTACCAATTAAATTTACGATTTCGAGACCTGAAACTATGTGCGAATGCTGTGAATATCTGAACGTCGACGGAATTATCCGGTAGACGTATTCTGAGTAGTTTTGTACAAGTTGGCCACGCAGTTGGCCATACAGTGCAAACGCATCGTTGAAAGTGGGCGCTCCGGTCTGAACAACCTGATGGGACCAACCTTCGGAATAATTTGATAATGTGACTTCCCGTACATATTTACAAGTACCGAGCAAGGAGCTCCATATCGATCTAGACAGGAAAGGAACAAGTGCCTTGAAAATCATTGACAGCAAAGTTACTATGACAGCGCGCTGATATAAAATCCATTGACAACATTATTTAGATTTGTCATACGTATAGTAACTTCCATGCACAATGTATCAATAATAGATAGCTTCCTTGTAAGTTTCATCAACCATTTTAGCATGTATCGGAACCTTACTTCATGTAACTCGTGATCCAATCGATGATAGCAACTAAGGTCGTCCTTTTCTTGCTGTTACCTTCCGGCATATCAAAATCAGGTTTGGTGATCAGGGCCACGTACGCATCCATGATGGCGGCTACTTTCTTGTCGTTACCCTGAAAACAAAAGCACATAAATTGAATGGCACCATTTCACTTTCTTCAACGACTAAAAATTCAGCGGATGAACAAGTGAAAAGGAGACAAATTCAGTATAATTTCTTTTGCGTGCTCATATTTGTCCGAAGAATTACCTAGATGATCGGAGCAAGATGTTAACGCTATTGTTAATAGTTATGGTACCACAGAATCTTGTCGTTAGATTCTAATTTTTCGAACCCTAAAACACAACCTAAATGCTACTTGATTTTGAACTTTGAGCAGAGAAGACAGTTTGCAAGCGCTTTAAACATTATGCAATAGTGATACATGAGGCAACGCATTCTGCTGAAAGTTGACCATAAATTGTAGTGCTGTGATTGGCTGTCATTTGTACTTAATAAATGTGCATTATACCAAATTACTACTCAAATCATTAAAGAAATACATTCCGCAACGTAATACGCATATTTACATATGAAGTAATAATTGACACTGAACACATGCTTATTGGATGCTCTACCAGACTACATCTGTCCTTTGGCCATGGGAAGAGACAATTTGCTTACAAAAATCTTTTGCAAAATTGATAACAACCAAATATTTGAGAAAACTCTGTTTTTCTTAAGTTTATGTTCATTTTCTCGCGCGATTTTAGCATATAACTAAATTTCTTGTATCACAGAGGTTGTGTATGTTGCCATGTGTACTATGGCAATATGGTATACCTCCTGGGTACCCACATTTCCATTTTATGCTAAGGTCGACGAGACTAAACAATGTTTCGGTTTCGCAGACCCTAAAGCGCATTATTCGACTGTAAAGTGAAGTTTAGGCCCCCATTGTGACATTTCCGACCGACCTGAAACTTTGTTTTGGAGACAAATTCATCGGTTACATAATAGTGAGGGTCTTTGTCCATCTGACAGCAATACTCGATCAAGTCACACCATACCGGGCTGATCTTTTTCTCGATATGAAACATCCTATACAAAATAAAAAGTAGTTTCGCATCATTACATCTTGCCAAAGACACCCGAGCGAGTATCTACGGTCAAAAATACTAGTTTCTTTGTACCTTCACTCAACTCTCGAAAAACAGAAAGTTGGAATTTTTTGCTGTAGCGTTAGAACTTAAATGTTTATATTACAAAGTTGGAACTAATTTGGGAAAATAGGCTCTCTTAATTGTTTTTAAATTAATCAAAAGTGTTTGATGCCACTTTTTATTACTTATTTAGATTTTCCTAAATGAAAGATTTACATTACAAACCTGAAAAAGCGTCAAATATTAATGGAAAAACTAATATTCTCGGCTAAGACCGAGCACAAGAAAAGTTACAAGTCTCCAAGCGACCCTAACGTGCAGTTGTTATCAGCGAAATTTAGACAAGCTTCATTTTCCTCGTGCACCGTTTGCGCTCACGGAAACTTAGAACACTATAGCACAGTCTGGATCCTTATCAGTTTGACGAGTTAAAGGATGAAAGTATTTGTCACAGTGATTAGAAAATCACAATCTGGAATCCAGGTAAGAGCGCCCGCTTTTCTCGTTTACTTACTCGAAAGCGTCAGCAAGTTTATCACTTGCCCTCTCTAGTGCATCAAGATAATCCTTTTTTTTCTTTTCATCGTCTAAATCAGGATGTTCCATAGGTTCATGCCATTTCTTGCTGACTTCGATTGCTCCATCGATGTTTGCCTGAAAGGAACCATCCCTTGGTTTATATTCTGTGCCCGCAAACCAGGTACATTGAAAACTAACAAACTGAATAGTTATATTCACAGAGTGTCTACAATTCAGCTTGCGATATAACGCTATACAAATGAGCTGTCAATTTATGTAATTGTACTATTCTAGCGTGAAAGTATATTTCTTTCAAAACGTTTAACTTTTGATGGTGAATTAATATTGATGTCAACTTTGAGTTGTAGAAGCCTTACATCGAAACAATTCAAAAGTTGACGATTTAAACGCATACCAAACATTTCTCCTTACAACATCTGAAATAAATTTCTGTTTTCTCGTCTTGACGTTGCAGTGGCTCTAACCATAGACCCTAAAGACAGTTTATCCACAGACCCACAACAACAGAGCCAATGCAAAGATTTAGGGTCGATCATGGTACAACAAAACAATTGGACATTTTACGCACAAGTACACACATTTTAACAAAGAACGCCCTCTACGGTTTGTATGACCGTCATTGCACGATGTGAGTACATGGTATTGGCATACGTACCTTCCAATTGATAGCATCCTTGTCGTAGGCAGTTCTCCGGACGATCTCAAGATGGCCTATTGTTTTCTTATCCATACAAACCAAGATGACGTCAATCAGGTGCTTGGAAAGTTTTCCCTTGCTATATGAAATAACACGCGAAGCAAATAGATAGTGTTTACTTTTCTGATTAAAATTTGCATGTTCCCCACGTTCTAAATTTAATTAAACATGTTTCCCAATTTTTTTTTTTTTTTGCAATGTAATCTTGTCATCGCTTCCTCCGATATGTTGATCCGTGGGAATGATCTTTGAAGGCAATATCGACATTGATTAAACTTGAACGTATTTGAACGGTAACTTGACCTAGTTACTTGTAAATTGATCATTAACAGCAACATACATACATCGAAGGAATTGTGTTTATTCACGCTATGAATACAACGTTGATTAAAGTAACTGGTCCATAATTAAAATGTTGTATAGGCGTATCGCTGTTGTATTCACCAACATATATGACAGAACGACAACGAATCGCCAGGAACATGATGTTCTCTATTTCGATGTCATCGACTGTCCTTCCGACTAAATTCACCTATAGTGTGCCATGACGCGACTACACCGTATCAGTCGTTACTGTGACGCGCGTGGCAACGACCACATTCGCCATTTGCTATCATTGTTAATACGCCCGCGGTTCAGGCGGTTTTAACATGTGTAGTATCGTAGGATTTCCCAAGCAATTAACACACCTGTCGTATTATAACAATGGTTGTTCCGTCCCGAGATTGTGTGATCTCAAGCAGAGACCGCAATTTCCGAAAATGCTTATTCACCTAATGACGTACTA
>LD345540.1:66549-89566 GCA_001465055.1 Ptychodera flava
TTCGCCCTCCGCCATTATCTGGTACATGCAGACGTAGTAGACACCATCATTCGTCGTGTAATTATATATATTGACAGCGTATATTTCACTGAGTCTCAGTGTCATAATCAGGACTCCGGCATGTCTAATTCCTTATAACCTGTATTTACCGATTTCGTTTACATTATGGCCATTCTGTGCGCAGTAAAATCTTAGCAACGTTCGTAAAACTTTGACATGTATCATATCGGCTGGATCTAATGTCAACAAGACATTCAAAGAGGGCCGTGTCATGCACAGGTAAATCACAGCGATATATTCACCGACCGCAGCGAGGCGTAACTGTAGATGAGGGAACTCAGTTAAGTACGCTTTTAGTATGCAAATTTGTCTTACAATGTACTTGACCTCAAGTGAACCCGCATGAGAGCACCGGCAGACAGTTAAACAATACTCTCTTCAGTTTTCATAACTTGAAAGAGGTCGAGAAGATTTAATATTTGCGTTCATTTTTATATGAAGGTGGTTGTTATTTTTGCAGGCTATAATATATATGTTTTGAATTGTAAACATACCGTCTGACTATAGACGTTATATCTCAGTCTGACTATACCCTAAGCTTAGTTCTGATATCAGATAACCTACGCACTTTACACGCTTTAAATATATGTATGCACCATGAAGGAGGGGAGCCAAGTAGTAAAGTGTTATATAATTTGAACTCGTTCATCTCGGGGTCAAGGTTTGTGAGTTTTACACTTTAGTAGAGGCATTCGGTGAAGTTACACCACAGAATTGTGCATAGCTCTGAATAGATCAGGCTGAACGTGAAAATATGGGTCAGTACGCACCTTCTATATGACGTTACAGCTTTTTTACCGCATTTGCCAGCGTTCAAGACCTGTTCAGTCTGTTCCTAGTCTAGACGAAAGTCAGATCAGCCAAAGACAAATGGGGACGATACAGGAACACCGAACTCATCACGGCCACACACCGGCAGCTACCGCGAACCTTCTTGACTACACATAAATATGGCGGCCATTGATTGGGCATTGCCCTTTGTCTGATGGTCGCTATGACAACATAACAAAACCCCAAGCTGTCATCATACATCACAACTGTCTATGGAAGGTCACCATTTTACATCAATCGATCATGACGCTAGAAGAAAAGACTTGTTCATGCCATATGCGCAAGTCAAACCTATAATCAAGTGTTTCTCAACTCATTCGCCGAGCATTTGTTCTTATATTGACGTTTGAAAGTTAACCCCATTCTCGCGAGCCTGAATGTAATAATACGCTGCTCATATATTACACCCTATTCTGTTTCAAAACACACAAGAAAGACTTCGATTGTATAGCACGAAAGGTGGCCACACTATTCTTTTCATTTCTTTGACTGACCAAGGGCACAAGGGCAAAATAAAGGGGTATGTTGTCGGGCGGGATTAAACCGTTATGCCCTTGACTCAATATATCAAAGACCTAGGTGGCGCTGTTCAGAAGTCCTACGACAATGCATCGAAAATAAAACGGGACAGGTTTACACCATAGACCCTTGAAAAAAGACTGTGATTACTCACTAAATTTATTTTGTCAGAATTTTTCCTTCAGAGTGCATTTTTGAGAGGTACCAAGAACAACTTATTAAAGGTTTACCAAAATCCACCATAGGGAAATATGTCTAATTTGCATAAATCAAATATGGCTTCCGGTTTGACAAAATGATATATTTGGCCATATATCACATGTTAAACATGCTATTTCGGTGAGTTTAAATTCTAACATTATTTGTTTGGCACGGGAAATCGCTTTGGAAATATAATAGTTTAACATGGATACTTTGATAATTTGCATAATTCCAATACGGCTATATATTTCTTGGGCATTGACAAATGTTCCCTGTTTTACATATAGGCAATGTATTTTTGAAGAACTTGAAAGACAAATGACTGTAAAAAGTATTAAAGTAAGTACACCCGTGGTCACTTTACTGTTGATGAAGCCCACTTGATGCAGTCAAAAATTCCGTTTGTACGAAGGCAAATCCAGCTCTATCTAGGATTGTAAATGAGAGTTTACGATTGGCACCCAGTATTCAAGATTGAAATAACATTAATTACTATGCACTGGTCCATGTACATATTTTGTTCAGTCAACTCCCTTGTCCTATCTATACCATCATCAACGGAAAAATCTGGTGTCATAGTAAATTATAACTGTCGTCTATTTACAAAATATTATTTTCTTGTTTAAATTTTACCTTATCACAGTGTCTTGTTAGTTTTATGAAAATCAGTGCAATTGATGTCAATTTCCCCCGACACACTCTCTGCAGGGGACACACAAGTTTGCGTGATGCTTTCGCAGTGATCTCACAAACGTGTGTTTCTTCAATAATATTCATAGGGACTTTTCTCCATTTTAGGTACAAGCTTCATGACGCTAACTAAAAAAAAATAAGCGGGGTACGGTCATCCAATCTGCCCTATTTAAAACGCCCCGACCCCTATTTTTCGACCTCATAAAAATCACGAATGATTTTGCCAACATTGTTTTCATTTTTGGTTGAAAAAGATTACCGGCCAACCTACCATATTTTCTGAACTCTTTTGAAGGGAAACTCGTATATATTTCATTTGGCTGGTTGATCAAAAATTTATTCTCAATCCATGATTTTCGCATTGGAGTTTGTTGACATTTTGTTTGTTTACAATTAAAGGTATTGGAGACCGTTGGTATCGAATCACTATTTTATTGGAAATATAGATTGAAAAGGCATCGTTCAGGGTCACTACATGTGTAGACCGCAGAAAAAGAATGATATACCAAAAAAACAGTTCCCTGTGCAATGTATGTAATCCCAAGCAGTAAAATTACAATTGAACGCAAATGAATCGTTTTTACTTGCCGAAATGATTGAGAAAACGCAAGCAATGAATGATCATTGTTAGGCTGCGTTAACAAATAATGGTTGGGAGGGGACAGGGGGAACCACGATTCAAAAGTTATTTTTATGCAGATCCCCTCAATACCCTCAAACATTTTCAAACCTCCCCTAAATTATCATATAGCTGCATATTTATTATGTACCGGCAGTTCTGCTCGCAGATGTTCGACATTACCCGTTATAAGCAGTTTGTAGAGCAATATTCCTAAGGCAGGTTCTTAAATTGATTCATTTTTAAACGCATCAGTGGACGATATCAGTTTAAGCCGACTTGAGTTAATCCAACTCTGGCATGGTCAATGGCACTTGCTGAAGAGCACACAAAATGACGATCATTAGACTGTATGCAAATCGTGAATTCCTGGCAACGTTTAACCAAATTGTAAAAACGGAGCACAGTGACCTACCAAAATATTTTTTAAAAGCACAAGACATGTGTGACTTAGATACTACTTAAAATTGACAATACTGGAAGGTTAACTATTCCATCAAATAAGCGTTTTAATGGCAAAATGGCAAATGGCAACGATGGCAAAATTGGTAAAACATGGTCTTCCATGTATTGCTCTCTGGCCTGATCTTTTGTACAAGTATGTTTCACTGTCATGAGCGTTATTTAATCCAAACTCTTCTATAGCCTAACTACATCAGAGTCGGAGCTATTTCTGTAACTGTCACTGCCGGTATGCAGTGACAGTGACACTGCAGTAGTAGGGCAGCAGCTGTATTAACTTTGATAATTTTGGCATTTTTGTTCAATTTATATAGCTTCGTTCTTGTTCTACTCCCTACATCATGTTGAACTGTCCAGTATTCAGCTTGCCAACACAGACCGTGTATGTGTACTGTGCCTTTGTATCACTGACAAATTACTTTCACAGTAAGGACTCTAATTTCACCAATAGTCTTTACGTATAAGGCTTTATCGACAAAGTGAATATTGCATGTTTCAGCATGCTATAGGGAGACCGCAAGAAAGTGTATTTGATACACTGCATAGAAATATTGAAAAAAATTATCAACAGCTGCAGCTTCTGCCTCGTTACGAAACTGACTTGTTGTTCTTCTTATGAAAATTCAATTTCATTCATACAGTTTCTGATTTTTTCGAATTAAAGGTCATGCAATGTGACAAAATGGTTCCAGAGTTCAAATAACATGACACTCAACATTAGGAATATTGAAATATTGAAAAATCTGCCCCGTTACAAGGACTTCCCGTTGTTTTTCATTTTTAGATTTTTTATTTCACATTTTTAAACTTTTTCGAAATAGACGTCATGAATGCGACAAAATGGTTCCAATTTTTGTTTAATTATTACTTACATAAGAAACATTGCATGATATAAAATGTAAATCACTTTTCATTGACTTACCGACAAAAATATGGAATCTAAAAATGTAAAAAATGTAGGGAACTAAAATATTTTCAGCCCTAGCTATAGACTATAGTACAGACAATTGTCAGCTTACAATATATTACAACAAATAGACGATGAGATATCTTATTTTGCAATAATTCGAATAAAATTCTAAATGGGGTCATCCGAAGTAGACAGGAGCGGATTCCAACTTTTACAGCAACTTGACGGATAGAATTCGAGAAACAGCTGCTTAGTGATCATGAGAAATGATAGGCAACCCCTTGAAGGATTTACACATATTTGACGAATCGCGCACCGATGATATCCGAGAAAAATGTAAATGACATAAGTGATGCGGATGTCGTTTCGTGAGAGCCTGCCGGCACTTTCAAAAGTCACGGAGTTAAGCGTAGAATGAGGTTACTCTATGTTGTGAAAGTTACAAACGCAAGCAGAAATATTGATTATCGAAATACTGATAAATTGGGGGTTATGTCGTCACCCTGTTTTCCTGCTCTCCGCTTCATGAGCGTATGAAGTACAAACCTTCAAGATTAGAATGATTTTATGAAATCGACTCGCAAGCTAGACAGAGTTGCCCAGTGCATGTAGTCGTAAGTTTTCAACAAGGAAAATACTTCTAAAATTTGCAAAGACAACCTGTAGTGTCACATTTGCAAATGAGAAGAATGATGTAAATGGCCACATCATGTGTACGAATTCAAACGATGAGACAACATGCTGACTGCTTAGCAACAGGAACGTCTGGCGGCGGCGCATTATCTGATTCGGCCATCTTGTTTCTATCTGGTGACACGCCTGTGTTGTTCGTTTGATTCGCTGAGTAATCCGGTTCACCTGGTAAATTTTGAGGTGGCCGACTTGCCGTTTTCTGGTTATCTTTGTCCACTTGCTCTTTCATGTCTTCCACAGAATCTTTCGGTTCATCCGTGACTTCAGATAACAAATCGGTTTCCGAAATGACGTATGGCTCGGGTGTGATCTTTCGACCTCCTCCCCCAGCAGTGTCATCAGCGTACTCGTTGTCACCTGGTTGCCCATGGGGTTCTGCGTTCAAGCTTTCCGTGAGGCTATCCTCACGGAAATCGTTTGACATGGTTGGGGATCTTCTCGAACCAAACATATCTGGATCATTCAGCGAAACAGGCTGTATGTCATTGTTTGTTATCAATATAGAGCCGTCCCCTCCGTCAGATTGCATTTGTACTGGGGTATGTTCTCGGGAATTCTGTTCTTCGTATTCTTCTTGTTTACTCTCTTCAAGCGCTTCTTCGCTGAGAGCAAGATTTTCCAGGGACTCCACCGCCGAATCTTCACTCTTGTTATCAAACTTCATAATTTTATCGGAACCATACTCCGGTTGCCCATCCGACTCAACAGGTGTGATTTCCCCTTCATTTGGAGTTGGCTCGTCATCTGGTATATCTCTTGTTATGAAGAACTCTTGCGAGCCATTTTGCTCCTCTTCCGAATGTTTGTCGCCCTCGCCGTCGTTCCTTGCCAAGGACGCGTTGTCGACGACGGACGTCTCTGCTCCTTCATTGTCCTCCTCCTCTGCCTCCTTCGTTTCTGATACAGGTACTTCAACATTCTCAGCATTGTCATTTTCATCTTCATTCCTTGGAAGAGATGCATCATCCTCTTCCTCCATAAGGGCAAGACTTTCAACAGCCGTGCCGACTCCGGTGACAGGTGCTGCAGTCTCCGACCCACTGTCGTCTTGTAGCAGTTCGGGATGCGGCTGAGCGTGTACACCGATTTGCTGCAAGAGTTCTTCGAATTTGTCTCCTTCGAAGGTTTCCTGAATTTCCTCGTCAGTGAAATCGATGTACAATAATTCTGCAAAGGGCATGCTCATTGGGCCTTCGGGAGGCCAGGCCATGCCCTCCAAAAGAAGTGGTATGGTGGGTTTTTTCAGAGCATCGGCTAGACTCACTTCTCTGCGACAGTTGGCCGACAGGGCATATTTTTTGGTACAGCACGAAACGACGACCTAGTGAAAGCACAGAATAAGTATTATGAATATCATTTGGTTTTCAATGCTTTAACAGTGACAAAAAAGTAAAGATTTATTTTAGTTGCATGACAGCAGTTTTTGTGAACAAAATCGCATTTTGAACTTTATCCATATATATCTACATTTGCCATGTTGTTTATATGGTGGCCGATGACCTTTCGACGACCTTCTAGACACCGCCGTATCGCTATGCGCCACAAACAACAGCGCTTCTATAGCTACATATAGCTCGTAGAGAAATAATTGGGGTTAGTATAGGACATGACGGTACATAACTAGAACTTCAAACCCAACTTGTAGGAGTGTCACACTCGGTACCTTGGCATTTCTGATCCCTTTGTCTATTTTGCCATATAAGGCATCGCCTCCTCCCATTTGCATAATATCAAACCAACATGTATAGCCAAGTGACGTCAGTCGAGAATACAGTTTCTTTATTTGCGGTTGTTTTCCCCACTGGTACGAGATGAATACTTCGGGGCAAATTTCTCTCTGCAGAAAAACGATAGAAGTTGTGAGAAGCTTGGTCTTAAAAACGACGGTCTATTCATAGGACCGTATCCTGGGGAGGCAGAGGGCAGCTGCCCCCCTGGAATATTCCGAGTTTACACTGTCAATATGTAAATTTATGTAGATTATCCTAATCCTTGCGAAGCTAGGTTCTGCCCAGCTTGACAAGTTGGTCAGGCTACGGCCCTGATTCATGAGCAATGCACCCATTCATTTATTATGCAGATTCCCTGCGCTATTGCTGCCGCTACTTGTGCTGTTCACACGAAAGGGTACAGGATGTGCAGTTCACACAGCCCGAATCACTGTTGTTCTTGAACTTCAAGAAACACACAATGGACAACTAACAAAGCATAAGAATGGAACATAATAGTGAATCATATGGAGCAAAATTCATAATCAGAAATGGATCAGTTTTAAAGACAAATGTCATCTGTACCTCATCTGCTCCTTCCTTTTTCTCTTCGGTCTTTTCCACCGCCACAACCGTCTTTTTAGGTTTTAGAACAGGCGTGTCATCGACTTGTGGAACCCAATCACGATACTCTGCGATGAATTGTAACACAAGTTACACATTGTTTGTCAGATCGTTTCTCTAACAAGCGACCAACCAAAGCATGGTTTGATTTACATGTAACTCAACATCAACGACTGCAATTCTCCGTTCTCACATCAAGTATTAAAGCACATCACTAGGCGTGACCATTGTATTTACGAGCAGCCAATCGAACGCAAGCAAACGACAGACAGCGTGCAATTGCGGGTTCATAAAAACGAAAGCTACAACGACCTTAGACTTTTCACTCAACAATTGGATCGGGCAGAGTCATGACAAGATTTACTCTGCAAGTGATGAGGTAAAAGCAAAGTCAGAAATCTCTTACACAAAAAAAGTCCTACCTTCAGATATCTTCTCCGGGTTTGGTGCGGCGTGGTAGTTTATTTGACCAAGTAGTTCGGCAAAAGTGGAGTCTTGCCAAAATTTATCTCCTTCTATGTAATCGTTTTCAGGTCTGAAATTTATGTATAGGAGCTGCGAGAAAAGGACGCTCATTGGCCCTGCCGGCGGCCACGCCACGTCTTCCAATAGCAGTGGTATGATTGGTTTGTTGAGTAAGCTTGCCAGATTGACCTGAAACGAAAGGACAAATGCAACATTAGGGTATTTGTGCCTCGAAATTTAAAGACGTAAACTTTTGCCCAAACTTTCCTCAAGGAAATGTTTAACCATTTTCTTTCGAGATCAAGAATAAAAACCAGGGGTCACGGTGCAAAATTTAGTACTGAACTAATAAATAACCATAAGCAACCAGCTATTTACTGATACTTGAAATTCAAAATGGCCGCCATGAGTACTCAATGAGTAAAGATCAAATTTTCGATTTTCACAAAAAATAAGTCAGTGAAAACTTTGATTCATTCGTAAGCTTCAAATGACAACCACTTGTGGCAGCACAAAAAGTATTCAAAAGTTTGAGAGTCTGAATGTCTGTCCTCGAGAAGCATTCATGCATACAGAAGGGCAAACTAAGTTTACATATCTACTCAAAAATATCGATAAAGGATCAGAGCAGGACTTTTTCCTCAACAAATCAAGAGGGGTTAGCATGTCATTTTTTGCACAAGAGTTCGTCATGAATTGCACAGTAAAAACTGTTTTGATCAGACGAAATTAAAACCAACCTCATGATTACAGTTCTTCGATTGGGAGTATTTTCCCGTAACCATTGACAACACTACTTTGGCGCCCCTCATTCCTTCATCGATTTTCTCGTACAGTTTATCGCCCCCTCCCATTTGGCCGATATCCATCCAGCATTCATAGCCGGCATTTTCCAGGTGTTCCTTCAGCGTTTTCACTGCTGATTGGTGGTCCCACTGGTAACTGATGAATACCGGAGGCGGGTGGGTGAACTCTGGTGGCGCTTGTGGTATTGCTTCATCTGATGATGTAAATGTACGATTGAAATGATATATTTTAAAAATTACCACACATTATTTTCAGGTTGGTACGTATAGTTTTTGCAGAGACGTAAACTACTTTTAGTTATTGTCCTCGTCACGTAAAGTGACAGGAAATTTCTTTGGTTAAAGACCCATTAGCTGTATTGTTTTGCATATTTAGATAACATGGTTTGAAATACAATGTAACTTATTAAAAATGCTTATCCGAGTGTGACTAAAACATCGTTCCAACATTAGAGAAAAACGCACAACTAAGACTTTCGAGTTCAAACTCAAATATAGCTTCCTCATGTGACGTTCTAGACTGAGAGAGCCGTCGCTTGAGGGCGCTCTCTGCGCTCCCCCTCTAGGGAGCGTAGGGAGAGTCCTCGAGCGACGGTTCTTTCAGCATAGCGACATTCAAGCGCGTTAATATAACCGACCAATCCAGCACCGAAGATCATAATTTGAATACTGCCATTTTCAAAGATAATATGGCTCAATAACAGGAATCAAAAAACATTTCTCAATATTAGATGGTATTTTTGGTTAGGCAATGTAAAACCATAAAGCTAATTATGCTTTAAAGGCCGAATATTTGATTATGTTTGAAAGCAAGTACATATTTTAATGTAACTTTTGATTTGCGCAAATGTGAGCACTACCGACGAGGATGAATAATACATTTATGTCATCTCTTCACTTGCCGTGCTCACAAAGCATAATACGATTAAAGTTCTTCAGAAAATGGTATTTCGAGTTGTTGAAGTACCGTCTGGCAAATCAAATGACCTGTAAAAAGAACAATAAGGAATTATACAAGAAGACCCATACCTGCCGCTCTTAGAGCATCTTCAATTATCTCAGCGCAGTCGTTTTGTCCCATATCTTTCAATGACGTCAGGACTGCGTATGTTGCTTCTGCGCTTTTATGAGTAGTGTACCACTCACTGTAAAGAATATCCATTGAATATTTAAGTTGACTATCTGCCTCTGCATTCACTTCACATTACATCGATCAGCACTTAACGGCACTCATAAATATTTTACATATGCACTACTAATTACTCGAGTGATGTCACTTAGGTTCATCGTTATATGCCTGACGGCAAATTCATCAGCATTCTTGCCAGAAGACAACCGAAAGAGTCTTACAGCTCCTCCTTGGCTACGTAGCTCAAGCAATGGCCATAAATGTTTGCTCCAACGGTTGAGCTGAGGATAGTTTTAGAAAAATAAGGTATGGTGCGCTATAGTATACACATCTTCGTAAAAAGCGGACTGGCAACCATACATGTTTTGCAATATTCTTTCTTTTCTGCAATATATTCAATACTGAGATAGCCACGGACAGGCGACTCAACATTTAGTACAAGTTTATGGCAGTGGCATCAACTTTCGGTTTGCTGACTGGTTAATATTGTCAATCTAGCGCTAAAACAATTCCCTAAACCTAGCAAGCGACCTCAAAAGGCGCGTTTAGGTATCACCTGATCGAAATGACGCTTTCAGTTGACAGAGTTTGCATAAATCTTATATGTACCTAAGTAAGGACATCGTTGGATCATGTGCAGTTGCCCAGTTCCTCACATCTTCGGGGCTGTATGACAGTCTGATGGCAAGGAAACGCCAGTTGTTGTCACCATCCTCGTTCAGGATCTTTGCTACATCACGCGACCAAGCTGGTGCATTACTGATAGTCTGCGGAATTTAATCCAGATACAAGAACAGAGTTAAAGAGTATCTTGTCATGTCTGCCAGAAAAGAGGGACAGTTTGTCAATGGCCAGTTTTAAAAAGACGTTTTCAAGTAAAATTTCACAAAGGAAAGCTGAAGAATAATGTCATTTTCATTCTTTTAATCACAACTGCTTATGTCGTAGGTAGTAGCAACAACATGCAGTGTTCCCATCTCATATTTTGAGATTTATCAAATAGAAATACAAACTGAACCCTTTGACTTTATGCAGCTCTCACGCCGGTGTATGCCAAATTAAACCTGTCGAAAAAGGGGAAAGCAGACTGAAATACTCTCATTTTTCTTCAACGATTCGAAAAATTTATATGACGTTCCTCTACAATTAACTTACAACTACTTGTAGAAGATCGAATGTTACGTAAACTGTTACGTAAACTGCATTTTGTGGATGAAACACATTGCGTCTAAACAAAAGAAAGTGGCACTCGCGAAGATCTGATTACCCATAACCTTATCAGATGGAATTCTCATAAAGCACTCTTTCTCTCGGAATTATGCAAAATGACGAATAAGTTCGTAAATGGCCGATTATTTAATACGACACTTTATTCAAAGGTAAAAACTCAAAACTTAGCAAAAGGTTGTATTACAATGAGTACGAACTAGATTTATGTAAACTTTGCGACGGCTATAAAGATGTCGGTTTTACTCTTCCTTGTTATGTGTCAATCTTAGAAGTTGTTCTTACCAAGAAGTTGTTGCTAAGTACATAGAATGTCGCATGATATAACAAGTCCGACTAAAAATGTATAACTCATAGTTCTATGTTTTTTGATTCAAACAAGTGATAGCGATTCTTACTGAAAAACCAAGATTTAATGTAATTTACTTTCAATTAAGCATGGTAAATTTTTAGTCCACCATCCACATCTTAGTATTTACTGTGGCTGGTTTTGACAGGAAAGCTCTGCAGCCGGGTTTCTCTTTTCGCAGCTTCTCAACAACTGCTAGCAATTTTTTTCGTTTTTGTCGAATGTCATACGGATAGTCTTCTGTTATGTAAATGTTCTGGCCTTTATATGGTCTATTTCTCAAGCACTTTGCTGCACTGAATAGAACGGTCAGTTTGTCTTGGCGACTCATAAATCTCGCGATAATTGGACCCTGTCTTTTTTCACTTGATCCATCCCCTTTCACGGAAACGCGATATGCAAATTCGATGTCATATTTTAATGTCAGGTCCATGTGTTTGTTCATAAAAGATTCAATGAAGCCACGACAATCGTTTTCCTCGCATGATAGCGGGAAGTTGAAGAACACCAAATTATTCCTTTTCAAGTAATCTTCGAGATAGTAACATTTCTCTTTTAATGCTTCGATCTCGCGCATTTCTCGTAATCTCCCGGTCTGATTCCGTGCACTCCGAGGTCTGATCTCTTTTCTGGGTTTATCCGTAGATGCTTTTATTTTCTGTAAAACAATGTGAATTTTTACATAACTGCATAAAACGAAACCTTTCTTCGCAAAATTTTAACACTGGCGATTTTTTCTAACCGTGCCACCAAATGGCTTATGTAAATGCGCGTATTTGAAAAAGATCCTTACTTTTTTGATAAATCTCTACACGGCTTGTCTTCAGAGAACGCAAGTCAATATACGCCACTTGTATTGTAATGTATTCGAGAAAGAGAACCTCGAACAACGGGCTGTACAGTCCATCTAACAAATATGAACTTGCTGATATCGTTATGTAAACTATGCTTTATTGTCTTCATTAGGATTGGTATGTAGTATCGCTTTTCAGCCAAACAATTCCGTCACCATATCAGCCATCACGGTAAATTAAACCAACTATGTGTGCATCGATATATTAAAATAGTTTGCAGTCAATAGAGCTTTACTCTATATTCCTGTCTCTGTCACAGTAGGATGGAATAAACCAAAGTGATAACACTATGTTGTTAAAGCTATTCGAATTAATACGGGCAAAATGTGACAAAGGTCTAACAGACGAAATTTACGTATGTGCAGTAGCTACAAAACGTAAGTTAGATTTCACGATGAACATAAAAATGTATTGACCCCAAAATCTGTGAATGATGTTACCTTTCTATCGATTTCTTCAACTTTTTCCGTGGTCTCATCCACAACTTCTTCCAGTTCATCTAGGCGCTCTTCTTGCTCCTTAACGTCTTCCTTAACCGCGTCTATTTCCTGCTGTTGGTTGTCCAACTTCTCGTCAAGCTGTTGAATATTTTCCTCGTTTGTGGCGACGCGTTGGTCAAGGTCCTCCACGTCATCCTGTATGTCAGCCACTTGGTCAGCTACTGCCGCCAGACTGTGTTTTGAGAGAGGTAAAAACATAAAAAGGAACTACATTAGCAAGACGTCTAGCCTAGATTACTCTCCCTGAATTTTGCAAAAAACAGTTGAAATCGTCCTTAATAACCCTGGAATGCCTAAATACAATATTATAGCTCTGACATGGGCCATGGTTTTAAAACAACAAAGAGTTTGATATTGAATATTGACAACTGCAAATGTATAACTATTACTGAACACTGTGAGAGGATAGCGAGAACAGGTAACGAGAAGTGTGCGAGAATCGACTTTTTATCGCAAGAATATGGCCTTTTCACAATTATCTAGAAAGCATTTATTGTCCCAAATAGTATTTTTGCTATCAGACAGTAAAAATCTAGTTTTCTTACAATCGATAGCAATCGGTGAAAATTTATTGCACATATATCTTGCAAAATAAATAAATTTTCGCCGATAGATTGTAAGAAAACAAAATTTTCTCGCAAAAACATTAATTATTCAAAACTTTATCACAGAATTGTGCAGTATTGATTGTCATTGACGAATGCCATAGTCGGTCTTTTTGAAGCTTTGTCGGTAATGGATCACAAGAGGGCGTAAGGTAGAATGCGCCTAGAAATTGGAAGATGTAATCTTTCATTCAAAATTCCCTTAAGGAAACTTTAAACCATTCTTTGTATTTCAAAATCAAGAATAAGAACGACGGGTCAGTGTGCAAATTTTGATAACGGCAAAACAAATATCCTAAATTTACAAACATTTAAAATTCAAAATGAAGCCTCATTCTCTTTGTCCTATTCTATTAGGAGGAATCCAATTTCGATTTTTCACAAAAAATATTGCGATGAAAACTTCATTTATTCCAACAGCTTCGAAATTATCCGACACAAGTGGCAGACTAGAAGTACGTTGAAAAAAATTGGGGTTTCGACATAAGTCGAAAAATCAGTCTCCAAGGCGCATTCTACCTTAAGTTAATTGAAAAGATTTCTCCTCAAAACAACAGTAACTAGTAATTTAAGCTGAAACCTACGTTCTTCCTTCGAGCAAATCCATGACACCGTTGACTATTTCAGAGACACCTGCAACTGTACTGTCTTTGAATGAGAGGATAAGATCCTTATACTTTTCAAGAACCGGGATGTACTCGGTGCCCGCCAATTGTTTCATTGTCATAATAATGGTAGTGACCTGCTGCGAGTAGATCGGATTTTCCAGTTGTTCTGCAAACACCTTCATAAACCTTTCTGCTTTTTCCTAATAAAACAGGATGCGACATATACGATTAATCAACAGCTCTGTCTGCCTCTCTCTCTCTCTCTCTCTCTCTCTCTCTCTCTCTCTCTCTCTTGCATTTTTTCAACAATAAGGAAACAATTTAGTAAAAAGAAACAAAACTACGCAAATTGAAAAAATGACACGCCTGTGGTTGATACAGAAATACTTATGTTCAGTCAACTTAGCTTAAACGTAAAATGACTATTCACATCTGTTCATCTTGCGTATAGCTAGACCAATACGAAGAGATATTTATCTCTCGGCGAGGACTAGACTAAGATATTAGTGCATTTAATGACTGCCTTCAGTGCTTCTTGACAAACTTCTCACTAACCAATACTTGGATAATCATACGACTGTACAAACCTCATCAAGTCTGCCAAGGACGGCTAGGGCCTGGTTGCTGTAGTATATCATGGCGGGATAAGCGTCAGGAACTGCTAGCAGTTTACTTATAGTGTCCTCGTCGTCAAACTGTTTAGGATCGGCGGCGATGATGGAAACCAGCGCCATTGCTGCCAACGTTGAGGTCGTGAAGTCACTGAGAGACTCAAGAAGCTGATCCTTGTATGGCAAAACTCTCTTGAGAAAGAAAGAAAGAAAGTAAACATTCATTCGTTTAGCATAACGGCAAGGTTAAAATAACTAATTATACGATACCATACAATCATACAAATACAGCGATCTGATCGGACGAGACCTGAAATAACCATGTTATATTCACAATATAGCACCATCTTCGTGATAAAGCACGGTTTGAACACGCACGAGCTCTCAGCTTTAGAAATTTATTTTTTTTGACATTTCACGTGAAACTTTCAATATACTGTGATATAATAGCAAGAAACCACCCTAGCAACGGGTATGCCACTCGGTTTTGACCAGGTTACTCTATATATGCACTCACTGTCGCCCGTGCATTATATTACATGAACTAGTCAAAATCTCGTGGTATACAAGTTACTGGGGTGGTTATTGCTCAATCATGACATCTTCAAAGAGATATACACATGAATTACTTTTAGTAAAGAACTATTCTACCCAGGTATTAAAAGAGGGCACAGTGTTCTGTATATTCAGTACGTCCAAGAGATCATGTGACCAAGGTACAAACAACGTTTGTGCACATACTTTTGTTTGTATCGTGGTTCATTCGAATTCCGGGATTCCCCAATTCACAAAAGTCAAAAGTGTGTGGGGCGAAGCAGTTAATGCCTTTTTGTTATGTCTATACATCTGACAAGCATTTGATTAAATTCTGCGTTGCAATTTATCGATTATGGATTACCATTGAGAATGCTTTGTTTCTGAGTTCAGAGTGCGATGAATAGCAGAGAATGCCCAATTATTAATCATTTTTAAGTCGCGGAATATTGTTCAATGAAATTCAATATGTGTAATTTTGCTATTACTAAAGAACCATCCACGCTCAAGGAGCTGACAGATAATAAATGGGTAAGGTTATTTCAATTTTAATCTTCGCTGAGAAGTCAATAACCTGTGTTCACACTCCATTGTGTACAAAGTAGCGTTGCAATTATCACACTTACTTGTGGGTGTTTCTTTCCTACGTCATCGTACAGCTGAATTATAGCATACTTCTGTCCGGGTCCAATTTCATCAAATTTTTCAGCAATCTCATCAAACCTTGCCATGATTTCGTCTTCTTTCTCCTTGAAAGCCCCCTTTATCGCCGCTATCAAAGTAAGAGTTGCAGATTCAATTTTCCACTCGGATATTGAATATTAATTTATTTTATTTTTCTCCATAGAGTTAACACAAGGATGGCGGCCATTTAGCAGTTCAAATATCGGTAAATATTGGGTATTTGGTTTCTCAAGCACCGACATTTGCACGATGAACAATGGTTTTTATTCTTGATTTTGAAAGAGAATGGTTGAAAGATTCGCTGAGAAAAGTTTGAGCTAGGGTTTTAGTCTTTCATTTTCGAGGCGAAACTACCTTAGAGTTAACATATTGACCTTACAAAGGGTTTGGAAATTCAGAAAACCTTCGATGGAAGTGTTCTGATTAAAGTTTTCTGGGTCTACACGTTTGCTTGAATATGGAACATCTCGCTTTTTTATAACGTTGGTGTAGTGAAATTCATAAATATCGATGTCACTTAAAGGCTAAGAAGGATATTTAAGTATTCAGCATTCATCGTACTTACGGATGACGTAAAATTTTCCGTTTACACAGGCATCGATGACGTCGTTAATGTATGGGTATATCAACTCGGCTGTGTTTTGCATGTTTGGATATATAGCTTCCATGAGGCTTTCCAGGTCGTCTACTTCGCAGTTCATAAGTTTCATGACATATGGCATAAAAGGCTGCATCACTTTTGCGTTTGTCTGTTGGTGGGATGGACAAAAAACAAATTGATCCCGCCCACTTTCCTTTGTCGTTGCTGCAACCGAAAAATGTAAGTTCTTCGCTTCACAATGTTACAATTTGTAACACTAAAGTTGCAGTAATTTCGGGTTACCTCAACAGTCCGACTTGCGGAGCCTGTAATTGGGAATCTATGCGTGTTGGTCAATCAAATAAATTATAAAAATAAATAAAGATGTGTCAAATGATTTAAAGCGTAGTTGGTGCGTTCGTTTATAAACGTTAAGAGTCAGGATAGAGGGGGTATGTCACAAACGAATGAAAGAGATGTCTGATATTCTGTGTACAGTGTATAGCTGTGGAAGATTGTACAGAGAGTCTATTACAACATGATACTTACACCGAGCCATATGTTGCAGACTATCATTCTCAACACTTCGCCCCAGAAAGACAATGGTGTGTAACCTGTCTCTTCAAGGTCGTGTTTGAAGCATTCCTCACATGTGGTGACCATAAGGTCCGAGTATTTGTGAATAGTGTTGGATTCTCTGATGCAAATAAAAGACACAGACGATAACATTTTATGTACAACGACTTGGATACCTGAAACTCTGTGTGAACGCTGTGAATATCTAAATGTGATTATCAGGCAGCTGTAATCTATGCGTGAGCTCTTCTGTACAAGCAATAAGTTGGCCACGCAGGTCGAAACTGAACACAGTGTTAACGGATTACTGATAGCGGGCGCTCTGTTCATAACAGGAGCAATCTTCGGAAAAATTTGGTCATGTAACTTTAAATAAATATTTCACGATTACACCGGGCAAGAAGATCATATGAAAGCGATACACGCAGTCATGGAACAAGCGCCGTGAAAATCCGAAACAGAACAGCAACTATAACGTATGCTAAGCCAAGCGGACTGATATAAAATCAATTGACAATATTATTTTAGATCTATCAGACGTAATTGTCAACGCACAAAGCCTAAAGTTTTATCGCCCATTTTACAATGTACAGAAAACTCACTTCATGTAACTGGTGGTTGAGACGATGATCGCAATTAAGGTAGTTCTTTTAGTGCTATAACCTTCCGGCATATCAAAATCAGGTTTGGTGATAAGGGCCACGTACGCATCCATTATGGCGGCTACTTTTTTGTCGTTACCCTAAAAACCAAGCACATATAAACCATTTTTGTTTTGTCAACGACGAAACATCCAGCAGATAAACAATTGAAAAGGTTAGAATTTAGGTAAATTTTCTTTTGGATGCACGTCTGTTGTCTGAGGAATTACCCAGATGATCTGAGTTAAACGTTATCAACGGTAAGTTGTTTCGGCACAGAATCTAGTCGTTGAATTATAATTTTCCGAACCCCCAAAAGGCAATCTAGCCTCTCCTTGATTTTGAGCTTTGAGCAGAGAAGACACATTTTTTCAAGAAGCACTTTAAAATCATACCATTGTGATACATGAGGCAACACATGCTGCTGAAAGTGTAGTATGAATTGTAGTATCGTAATTGTTTGTCATTTGTACTTTGTTAATATGCATTATACGTAAATTACTACTCAACGTCATTAAAGAAACACATTCCTCAAATATTTGCATATGAAATAAGAGTTGACACTGATGCTTATAGGATACAATACAGGCGTACATTAACTTTGTCTATTGTCGACTACTGGTAGAAAATATTGCGGGAAAATAGCAACAAACGGAGACTTTCTTACTTTTGCGAGAATACTGTGAAATTTATTTTTTTCTCACAATCTATATGCGGGAATCAGATATTCTCGCAATCTAATTTCCAGAAATAGA
Source organism: Ptychodera flava (assembly GCA_001465055.1). Taxonomy (NCBI): domain Eukaryota; kingdom Metazoa; phylum Hemichordata; class Enteropneusta; family Ptychoderidae; genus Ptychodera; species Ptychodera flava. The sequence goes on from LD345540.1 coordinate 84,795, forward strand.
ATTCAAGTGTAAATTTGAGTGTAAAATTGCAGAGACCTCAATTTGAAAACATCTTCACTTAACTTCTTTGTGGTTATTTATCAGACCTTTTGCGAGGCAATAAAGGAGATTATTTCATTCTGTAGAATCACCATACAAATAAATTCATCTTGAGAGAAAGGATTAATCTTTTGCGATTGATAGCAAACAAAAACACGAATACAAAGTAAACGAATTCTATTTTCATAGTTTCATGAAGAAAAAATAATTTATAACGAATTCTATTTTCATAGTTTCATGAAGAAAAAATAAATTATAACAGATTGATTGTAAGAATTTTTTTCCTCGCATGTTGACAGCGAGAAAAACAAAATCTCGCTGGTTGATTAAGATAATTTTGTTTCTCGCAGATTCATGGCAAGAAATATACATTCTCGTAGATGAGTCCGTTTCTTGCTAGTTTCTCGCAATGTTTTCTAATAATGTACTTGAAGAGACAGTTTGTTTACGAAATCTTCAGCAATAATGGTTACACCCACCATTTCCAGAAACATATGTTTTTCTAAAGTTTATATTCATGATTTTCTCGAGCGAGTTTAGCAGACAACCGTATATAATCTATGTTGCAGCACCAACGGGTGGTTGATAGTCCGGTCTAATTGCAAGTACCTGTCCTGTCGTAACAATTTGAAACAACATCACAAACTAATAACACAGGTGTGATAACACTGTAGATCAATTTCATCATTCATTTTCAGACGGGTGTCACTGAAGGTCTATGACGTTGCCTACTAACCTGAAACTTTGTTTTGGAGATAAATTCATTCGTTACATAATAGTGAGGGTCTTTGTCCATCTTACAGCAATACTCGATCAAGTCACACCATACCGGGCTGACCTTTTTCTCGATGTGAAACATCCTATACAAAATAAAAACATTAAAAAATAAAAAGCAGAGTCGCATCACCGAAGTAACGGGCGAGTATCTGTGGCCTGAATCATAAATACTATATTATTATTATTATTATTATTATTATTATTATTATTTATTTATTTATTTATTTATTTATATATTTAAACTCGATGACTCCATGCGTGAAACACCTCTATCCATGGAGGTCGAATAGATAAAAGAAAACAATTATATAATAGGTACAAAAAACTTGAAAACACATAAACACAGAACTACGAAGAAGCATCAGACAAGTAAAAGAATACAGTTCTTAGGGGTTATTACACGAAGTTTAGGCGATACCTCGTCATATTCGAGTGATGTGTTCGTATTTTAATGAGTTGCGTAGCAACGAACTATTGCAGTAATTGGCTGAAGTAAAAATGTTAAATGACTTTCAATAATGTCGTATCATAGAATCTTTAATGTACAAAGCAAATTTCGTCAACTTTGGTCCAGTCAATACAGATAAATATCCCTAATTAGGAAAATTTATTAAATATGCAAATAAGGATATGGCGTAATTAAAAATGCTTAATGACTTTCAATAATGTTGTATCATAGTATCTTTAATGTACATAACAAGTTTCGTCAAATTTGGTCTAGTCAATATAGATAAATATCCCTAATTAGGACAGTTCATTAAAAATGCAAATTAAGAATTGGCTGGAGTAAACAAGGTTAATGACTTTCAATAATGTTGTTTTATAGTATCTTCAATATATGTAGCAAGATTCATCAACTTTGGTCGCGTCAATTCAGATATATATCCCTAATTAGGAAAGTTCATTAAATGTGTAAATAAGGAATTGGCTGAAGTAAAACTGCTTAATGATTTTAAATAATGTTATATCATAGTATCTTGAATGTACATAGCAACTTTCATCAACTTTGGTTCAGTCAATTCAGATATATGTATCTTATTAGGAAAGTGTATGAAATATGCAAATAAGGAATTGGCTGAAGTAAAAAAATGCTTAATGACTTTCAACTATGTTATATCATATTACCTTTAATGTACATAGGAAGTGTCATCAATTTTGGTCAAGTCAATTCAAATATAAATCCCTTATTTCAAAGTTCATGAAATATGCAAATTAAGAGATGGACGAAGTAAAAATGCTTAATGACTTCCAACAATGTAAAATCATAGTATCTTCAATATAAATACCAAGTTTTGTCATATTTGATTGAGTCAATTCAGATATATATCCCCAATAAGGAAAGTTCATTAAATATGTAAATTACCCATTATCTTTCATGTCACCCCTTAGTATCTTTCACAGCTGATATATCTTGGTGTGATCAACATTTGTAGCAAATCTCGTCAAATTATGAGCAGTCGTTCTCAATGTATATCCGTTTTTCTAAAATCATTAATTATGCAAATGAGCAAAAAGTAAACAAGCCACACCCACCAAAAACCATTTGCACACTGAATCTTAGTCTGGCAGAGACCCTGCGATTCGCGTTCTTCCCTGTTGGAACACGCGCGCGTCCTTCAGAGACGCGACGCGAATCCCAGGGTCTGGACGTTCTTGCAAGCGACCGGTCGGATTTCTGCCTGATCCGGGTACTTTATAGAACTCCACACATCCGTTAATCAAAACAAAAATGACAGGTAGCATAGCCAAATAAAATTAAAATTGAAAAATAAAAAACATACCGCGTATATAGGTCTACCAGCTACTAGTATATATTCTCTCCGCCCAGATAGATAGGTTTTTCTTTTGACGTCACTATCCTTATGAATATTCATCTACTTGCAAGAACCGATAGTCGCTGTGTCTGGCAGCGCGTGCTCACAGCTGCACAGCCTTCGAATGCAGGCCCATCGCGGCGCTCACAAAACAAGGCACAGCGACTGTGGAGAGTCTAACTGAATCTATGTACCAGATTTGATTCTGATCTGATGAGCCGTTTTTGAGATATCGAGCACAAAGAGAGACAGACAGACAGACACACTGACAGACAGACACACATACAGACAGACAGCGCTGCGACATAAGCTCACGTATGTGAACACGTGAGCTAAAGATCTGAAATGAAGGTAAAAGCAACCTATTTTTTCGTTTACTTACTCGAAAGCGTCAGCAAGATTATCACTCGCCTTCTCTAGCGCATCGAGATAATCCTCCCTTTTCTCCTCATCGTCTAAATCAGGATGTTCCATAGGTTCATGCCATTTCTTGCTGACTTCAATTGCTCCATCGATGTTTGCCTGAAAGGAACCGCACCTTGGTTTAAATTCTGTACCCGCAAACCAAATACACTGAAAACTAACTGGATAGTTATTCACAGACCGTCTACAGCTCAGCTTGCGATTTAACGATATAAGTGGGCTGTCAATAGATGTAATAGACGATGTTCCGCTGATTGCGAGATCTCGCGAGACTTTAATACATGCCCGTAGAAACAGGATTCCAGCTTAGTAATACAAGTCAAACTTTGTATGGAACTAGAAAAAGTGCAGAACTGAGCAAAGATTGCAACTTCATATATTTTATGCATTGTTTAACGAAATTAGCGACTTGTCCTGTTTTACGCAGTTTGTCCTGTGTTGCGAGAACACGTCCACTGCGAACCACATATTCTCGCGATATCTCGGAATATCTCGCGCGGTTCGGAACATGGTCTATTGTACTATTCTAGCGTGAAAGCACATTTTCCTTCAAAACATTCTAGCTATTGATGGTGAATAAATGTTGATGTCAACTTTGAGTCGCAGAAGCCTTACACCGAAACAGTTCAAAAGTTACAATATCTGAAATAACTTTCTAGTTTTTCATTCTGTTTTCTCGTCTTGACGTTACAGAGGCTCTAACCATAGACCCTAAAAAGACAGTCTATCCACAGACCAACAACAAAAAATTCTATACAAAGATGTAGGGTCCATCATGGTACAACAAAGCAATCGGAAATTTTACGCACATTTTTACAAAGAACGCCCTCTACGGTTTGTACGACAGTCATTGCTCGATGTGAGTACACGGTATTGGCATACTTACCTTCCAATTGATAGCATCCTTGTCGTACGCTATTCTCTTGATGATCTCAAGATGGCCTATTGTTTTCTTATCCATACAAACCAAGATGACGTCAATCAGGTGTTTGGAAAGTTTTCCTTTGCTACATGTAATGACAAATAGATGGTGTTTACGTTGCTGATAAAAATTTGCAGTGTCCCCAAGTTCTAGATTTCGTTAATCTTGTTTTGCAATTTATGTCCCAATGTAATCTTGTAATCGCTTCCTCCGATATGTTGACTCATGGCAATGATCTTTGAATGCAATATCGACATTGATTAGGCTTAAACGTAATTGAACGGTAACGTGACCTAGTTACTCTTAAATCGATCATTAAAAGCAGCACACGTACATCCAAGGAATTGTGTTTGTTCATGCTATAAAAACCACGTTGATTAAAGTACCTAGTCCATAACTAAGATGTTGTACAGGCTTATCCCTGTTGTATTCACCAATATATATGACAAACTTTCACGACATCGGGTTCTTTATTCCGATATTATCGACCGCAATTCCGGCTAAATTCACCTACAGAGCGCCATGACACGACTACAACGTAACAGTCGTTATTATGACGGGCGTGGCAACGACGACGTTCCCCATCTGTTATTATTGTAAATGTGCCCGCGGTTTTACCATGTGTAGTATCGTGGGATTTCCCCGGGATTTCGCAAGGAATCAACACACCTGTCACATTATAACAATGGTCGTTCCATCCCGAGATTGTGTGATCTCGAACAGAGACCGCTATTTCCGAAAACGCTTATTCACCTAATGACGTATTACGAAACCGCCCTGTTCCTTCCTCTTTCCAA
>LD345541.1:2475-30919 GCA_001465055.1 Ptychodera flava
TATATATATATATATAAATTACAAATACACTCACAAACACAAGGGAAACAGAATGGAGTGTGAGAGACAAGTCAAAAAGAAGATATCCTTTCTTCTGGTTTTATGGACGATGTTTACGTCTATTTATTGGAATGTCCCATACCCATATTTATGATAATGTGCTTTCCATTTACTGTCTACCCAGAATGTCTTGTTTTGGAATAAAAATATCAGTTACTCAGTTGAATATTGAAGAAAATATCGTACATTTAGTGAAATATTTGTGACCAGTTCTTGAGGACATAAGCAACTTTCCTTTTAACATGCACTTTTGCACAAGAAGTACACAGTAACCATGGTATTAACATTTCAATTTGTGATCATCCAGTGACTAATCTATCTATCTATCTATCTATCTATCTATCTATCTATCTATCTATCTATCTATCTATCTATCTATCTATCTATCCCCCACTCATACTTTCATCAATCTATCTGTGGATTCATCAAATCAACCTGCCATTGCATCAATTTTGCAGACGATGACCAAGCATCTGCTCTCACTTTAATATACAGTATCAATCACTATTAATCCTTGACAATGATTGGGACTCTCTCTTGACTCTTTTAGGTGGTCGTATCAAGAACGCCCAGATCCGCGTCGGCGACAGCGAGAATTTTGAGGACAACCCTGTCTGCGGGATGATGGTATTCGGTAAGATGTCTAGGGATATACCTATTACAATCAGGTGTGGCTGTGAAGTACCAATGCCGGGTCGTTACGTCAGTATTCAAATCATCGACAAGGAACAGCAGCTGACACTGTGCGAAGTGGAAGTGATGGCCGGTTAGACACAGCAGAACCAATTAAAATTGCTCGATTATTCATTAACTCCACCATCTGATTTCATTTAAGATGCATTTGCCTTGCTGGTTTAGGTAAAGAAATTCTGAAAACAAATTTTAACTTGACACTAAGAGAAATAGAAAACGCTTTGTTGTGGATATATATTTCGTTACTTTGAATTCTAAATGGCACTTTGATAAAGATTAATCAGATAGTCAAAATGTTTCATTTTCTTGACGGAATTTCCATACATCCTCTTTCATGGTAAATAAACAGCTTACATATCATGTCATTTATCCATAGTCTACTCTGTTCACTTGTTGCTGAGTCTGTTTCCATGACAGCAGAACCTGCATTTTGCATATCATCAAAATTTAAAATGAAATCGTGTAATTTATAATAGCTATGGCGGCCATGTGGTAGAATGAATATAACGTCGAGGTTGAAAATTCACAAGACCACATCCCAAACAAACAATAGGCAGAAAGACAGACACCATTATTGACACAAATATTATAACGAAAACAACAACAACAACAACGACAACAAATCTCAAAATAAAGAAACATACAGTCGACAACGGAGTGGAATTGTGGTTTAAGGATGGCATGTAGCCTCGAATTTCTCATTTTGATATGTGATGGCCGCACCGCACTGTCACATCCGTCAAACTCCTCTGACCTGGTGACACCACAGAGTTATATATCACTTTGCAACAATTTGCAATATGGTTGCTCTATTCTTGGGAACTGTGGATCTTTTCGTTTGCCCACCTAATTGACGTTTTTACAGCAGGATATTTTCAGAAATTCGCTACGCGGTAGTTCGATGAATTACTGGTACCATCCGTCAAAGTTTTACCATACTTTGTCAGATACTGCAAAATGTGTGCGTTTCTGCATTCAATATTGTTTTTCACTCATAAATGTGAGGTGAATGAAACCAGGGGACACTTTTTCACATACTGAAGTTTTAAACAACACTTTTCTGGTCATCTGCTTGCGTTTACTTCCTAACTTTTCACTAACCGTCTTTTTTGGTGAAAATCTAAAATGTCAATTCCCCTCAGACTTAAAACAATGTATTCTTTCAATTCAATAATCGTCAATCTTTCAGGCAATGCGTTTCCTTGAATCAAAATTGGCCCTCATTTAGGCTTGATTGTGGAGGAAAAAGATATAATTTCTTTGGGGACAATGGCAACGACAAACATATGTTTGTGGGAATCTGTAAGTGTTGGAATATGTATGTGCTGGCGATAACTCATTCTGTGCGTTGTCCCTCAAAGATTAATGTTCCCTCCATGGAGTCTCCACCTCCAACAATGCACCTCTATTCAAGCATATTTATCTTCTAACATTCCAGTCTACAATATTTCAAACCTAAGGTGCAAGATTTCTGATTCTGGGTTAAGTCAAACTCGTAGGCACAAGCTAAGCTATCAGTACTGTAAGAACGCATATCTGCATTGACGCACCAGCAAGGTATAACTGAAGACCTTGCTGGTGGGTTCGTTGTTGACTTTGTCAAAGTTAATCCTGTGATAATCTGGTGACAGCGCCCACAGATTAGTAATTTACCCTTGCTTGCTTTGGCGCATTAGGCAATCAAACGCATCAGGTAATAGGCGCAGCGCTAGCACAGTAACAAAACTTCGCGTAAGATTGTCAAAGGACAAATACGTGACACAGCGAACGCGGACGGACAAAAAAAGTTACAAAACCATAACAGACACCAAAGGTTGGCAGTATAAATGTTAACTAGCAATACATGTCATAGTCAAACGTATTAAAATAAAATAAACGATTTCAAGAGGAAACCTGTGCGAAGACCAAGACACCCCTACCCCTGCCCCTACCCCTGGGGACGGACATTTCTACAACCCCCTATGGTAATTTGTTTCTCTAGTATCACAATTTGAACGGTGACTCCAGTTTGTACAGAGAGATAACATTGATAAAAACCTGGCTCTTTAGGAGTGAAATATTTAGGGGAGGGAATATGACAAATATCCGTAAGACTAGAAACTTGTACATCTGCCGCAAGAATGGTGATTTTTTTTTTCAATCGAAGACTTTATTGGCATTTCTTAAAGCATCTTAACAACGTCAAACTTGTTTACATCTTAATTGCATGAGAAAGAAAAGGAAAACAAAAGGTACTTCAACATCTGTTTGCAAGAATGGGGATATTTTATAAATGTGTTGTTCATCTTGAGCAGGCATGATCTCCGCTGAATTGAAAGACCACAATTGACTGTAAAAGTTATATGAAATAGATTTTCTTGGCCAACTTCCGTTGATTCATGACAATTAGTGAATTCGTAATTCCTCTTGGTTGTCAGTGATGGCCACTTTCTCTGAGAGCTCACAATGTGAAGAATTTCTTGTACTGGTACATGCAAAACATGATCAATACTGGGGCCAATGTTGTTCCTGTTATATATTAACGATTTACCAGACCGTGTTAGTTCAAACACAATGGTTGCACTTTTTGCAGATGACTCCAAATGTATCAATGAAATCAATGACATTTCTGATTGTCTAAAACTGCAAAGTGATATCAACAATTTAGTATCATGGAGTGAGAAATGGAGCATGCTTTTCAATGCTGAAAAATGCAAGCTCCTTACCATTAGTAGAAAACGCAACCCCATTACCTATACTTATTCAATGCGTGTTGTTTCCCTAGAAAAAGTTGACAGCATCCGTGATCTCGGAGTCGAAGTTTCTTCAAATATGTCTTGGGATAAGCATATCAATATATCTGTTACAAAAGCAAACCGCATGCTGGGACTGATTAAACGTACATGTGGCCACACCTGTTCCACTAAAATGAAACTCCAACTGTATTTATCCCTTGTCCGTAGTATTCTTGATTATTCATCCCAGTCATGGGCTGTCACGACTAAGCAATCATTGCTTCATCTTGAAGGTGTCCAAAGGAGAGCCACAAAATATATTTTGGATATCCCCAGGAGATGAATTACAAAGAGCGTATGATTAAATTGAATTTGCTCCCGTTGAGCTACAGGAGAGAATTAAATGACTGTGTCTTTTTAGCTAAATGTTTTACTGGTATGTATGACTTAAATTTAAGCCAGTTTGTCACATTTAAATCTCCTGATGACACTTCCATGAAGATGCCACTTTTTAAAACTGAATGTTTTCGTTACTCGTTTTTTAACAGAGCTTTTTACTCGAGTAGTGTTATGCCCTTTCATCATGGCAAATCTTCAACAAGTGTTAGGTCATACAAGTTTATTTTATTAAAACATTACACGGGTTTGTTAAACAATAATTTTTATCCTGATAACACTTGTACTTGGTTGGGAAAGTGCCACTGTAAAAATTGCCGTCTCTATTAATTTCTCTGTTTTGTTTTGTTTTGTTTTGTTCTGTTTTGAAATTTTCTGTATTTTTTATTATAGTTTGATTCTGCGTTTGTCTTTTCTGTTTTTAATTTTGTATGTGTAACTTGTTAAATGTGTGCTTTTGTGGAGGGTTGCTTTTGTATAGGTGTTAGTCACCTGTGCGACTCATCCTGACTTTATGTCAAAGCTGAATAAATAAATAAAAATAAAATGAAAGAATCAAACAAGCCTTGCATACACTTAGCATGGACAGCATGTTCCATAAGCACAAGGGGTTTTCAGATTTACATTGCCCCTCCCATTTCCCTAAATAGGGTCTAACTCTGCCAACAGAAAACAATACAGGACCAAACCATTGTGGCCACGCCATGACTGAGTTAAATGAAACAACAAACTCACATTAATATGATTAAAATTTGGAGATTTTAATACTACCTGTACGTACAAAATACAAAATTATATATTCTATGGAAATGCAAAAAATAGAACAAAAAAACCAAAAACCAAGTATGCACCACACATGGATAAAGCAAAACCAAACTGAAGAGACAAAATCGTCTGTTCAGAAACTGTATGGTATCAGTCAACAATGCCATTGCTACATGATGGTAAAATAAAATATTGCATGGAAAAACAAGTAATTGGACAAGACCCCTACTGACCTTTTCACATGAACATTTTTTGTTCGTTTGACGCAACCAAATTTATGTCAAATTCTATGACAGTGATGCATCCATATACACTTTGCTTACTGATTTCCTTCTTTTTTGTCTTTGTATAAAATTTAACCTATTTAAGAAACATTAAATGTTCAGCGAAAGATAAAGAAAATTGCTAGATTGTGAAGTCACACTTGGCATGTGAAAATGCCCATCTGGCCGGTATCATTTCACATTTACTTCCAGTTCCTGGGCAAAGAAGACATTTATTTTGGACATGCATTTCTTTTCACACCAAATACATTGTACTCATTATGGTATGGACATCTCCACACTACTAATGTATGCTATACAAATATGCAAATTTTGCTACAATTTGAAGCAATCTGACCAAGGTCACAAAAAGGAACCCGCAAACTAAATTTAAAAGCAATCAGACCAGCAGTTTCAGAAAAGAAGTAAAATGTCAACGGATGATAAACAGACAGACAACAAATGGATGGACTGACGATGACCGACTATGAGCCTATCTGATAAGCTCCATGTAGCTGACAGCGGAGCTAAAAAGGTAACAGATGGTATGTATATGAGTTCAGGAAGTGCTAATAGCATACAAGTCATAAAGGTATAGATTACACAGTGTACACACGTACAATATTTATATGCTACATTTGTAAACCCACAACAAAGAATGGTATTTCTCACTCATATCACAAATATAACCAATTTTACATCAAATTAATCTCATTGACAAATCCCAGTAAATGGAAACAAATTCATCTTATTGACCAATCCTGCTAAATGACAATAAGCACTAATTTACATATGAATCAGTGGTGGCTTGAAAAGAAAGCATCTGAATTATGCTACAAACACTCAATTTTTGACGACAATACTCTTGAAGTGCCTTTGTTTTCTTATACCTAAAATAAAAACACCACTGTGATGCCCGGTGTTTGAAATAAAATTCTCTCACTTGGTATGTATTTTTTTATATTTTGAAAAAACAATTTTGATACAAAATTGTAGCACTATGTGTACTTTTACTTGGCTTGCAATTAATCATGAATGCTTTTAAAAATTTCTAAGAACTGTGACAATCATTGTCATCATCTGATTGCATATAAATCATTATGAGACTATTATATATAGCAAGCATAGGCATAATTTGCGTTGGTGAGACTTTTTAGACTCAATAAATCCTAACATTTTTTGGCTAGCCTAAAGTCATAATATTGACTATTATTTGACGTCTGTAAAGAAAATTCAATCCATGGCCTTGTGTTAAACTTTGGTTATACACATTACAGAGTGGGAATTTCTATCATGTCCAGGTTTGTTTGTTTGTCTTCTCTGGTATTATTTTCTCCACATTCTGACAGTTTTTCAAAGCCTTGTATCCAAATGCTTGTTCACAGATTCCTTTTATTGACGACTGATATCAGAGATGCGATATGTTGACAAACAATTTCTGGCCATGATATTTGTAATCTGTGCCCGCCTTTTTCAAACCACACCACTCTTTGCAGTTTTGTACCTGAAATAAATTTGACAAAATTGATGAAAACGTACAGACTGAAAAACCAAATCAAGCGCATAGGTCAATTATGATTAACTCATTAAGTCATGTACATGTAAGATGAAATTTATATTACATTACCGGTATTTGGGATGAAATATAAATTTAGGAAATGAACAGATTTCCATGTAGGTAGCTCGTGTGAGAATGCAAGTTTTTGACTCCATAAAGGTCATAACTAGGTAAGTTGCTGTTTAATTTTGACTGTCGATATTAAATATCATATGTTTGATCCATTGCTTATTGTCAAAACTGATAGCAGGTGATTCCTATAGGCCAGTAGCTGTATCTTTTGATAATTTTTTTACTCTACTTTTGCTCTGTGTGTCAATTTCAATTGCAAAAGTTCTTCTTTTATTCCCAAAAAGTTCTTCTTTTATTCCCCAAAAGCATTTTGAAAAACAACCATTGAGCTTTTCAACATACATGTAGCAGCTATATGTGAAGAATGCACTGTTATTGTTTCACATGTGAATTTTAGTCTAGACCAGAATTTCGTTGTCAGCAATAGTAACAATGCAGTCTACATAAATAAAGGTTGAGTTGACAATCTGAACACTGTGTGTATCCCAAAATGCTTTGGGAAGCGGCACAAGAAGCTATAGATGACATCACAAGCAAAAATTTGTGGAAACTTCATCAAAAATACCGCAATTATACGGTGTCGCTCAAATTTGATCAGAATTGGTACATACCAAAGATCAACAATAAGTGTTATTTCTATCTGTTCAGTGCAGGAAAATTATACGTTGATGTTATGACTATTTCTGCACAGTACAATCAGAAAAACAACAAGAAATATTTAAACCAGAAAATTAAGAATGACAAAAGTAAATAAGGTCTGAAACTTTAGATACTGAAGGTCAACTTTGAATCTTGTTTTATCAAACTACCCAGAAAATTTACTTGTATGTGTTGATAATGACATACAAAACAGATGAAACACATTATCATTTTTTATTTTCTATCTGATTTCCTATTAAAATGTATTCACGCATGCAAATTGTACTGATACGCATAATTTGAAAGTGTAAATGATTGAATATCGCTCATTCTCAATTCTCGTTTATCTTACCTGGGAATGTTTCTGAGCAGTCACCATTTCTATCATATCTGACTGTATCATCAGCGTTTAAATTAAACAACTCCATGTTTTCTATTGCACGTTCTTTCTCAACAGCAAAGTCGTCCTCTGCATGCAACATGAGGAATGGCAGCTTCCTCTTGGCTATGGACAGGTAATCTTCTTTGCACTGCAAGTCAGGGAGTATATGGACACAGTTACTGAGACATGATATATGCCTCAGGGAAAGATATTGAGACTCAAATTTTTACAATAATTTTCTGATCTATCACTTGACAATGAGTGAGGTCACTTTGAAGTTCTTGGAGTAAATAAAATTTTCATTGTCTTATTTTTGAGAAAATTTGAATTTATTTTCTTCCTGTAGAGTTAACACAAGGATGGTGGCCATTTTGAATATAGACCGTCAGTAAGTTTAAGATGATTTGATTCTCCGGTACCAAATTTTGCAAAGTTTGAGTAAAGTTTTTAAGCAAAAGTTTAAATCTTTCACTTTTGAGCACTGTACTACCATAATCACAGATATTAGGACACAATAATTTACGCAGAGAAGCTAGCAAATTTGCAAGGTTTGAGCAACGGTACTTGAAGAAGGTCCTCCTGAATGGAGTACACATCACAATGACAGAGATATTTCAAGACAGCTAAACCATATTTTTGGAGGACTCTTTGTTGTTCTATAAATTGATGAAGGTTACTATACATGTAACACTTGAATTTACAAGTTGAGCTTTTGATATGCCACACTCCATCTGAACGAACTCCCTTCTCCAAGGACACTATAAAGAATTTTTTCCGATTTATAAAAAAGAGTGGTTCAAAAATCTTGTGTTTTGCCAATAATTTTTCCTTCTGGACTTACCTGTTCAAAGTTGAGTTGTGCGGCTTCAAATACGCTGTACATCTTGGATTTCTGTGTTTTTGCTCTGAGATCCACCAAGTGAAAGACTGGCATGAACAACAGTGTCACAAGCCAGCCAATTATTGGGATACTCAGTGTCCGGTAGAACAAATTTCCAAGAAATTTTATGAGATAGACCGGCCTCACCAAACTGAAAAGTTAAGAAAGTAAAGTGGTTTTGAAACAAAGCTGTTACTTCAGAAGAATTTTCAATAAATTTTTCAGATTTCTTTTGAGAAACAATGTCTTCCTGAACTTATCTGGTGTTCAACTTGTTAACACGTATTATCCACTTTTATTGTTGACAACGGAATTTTTTTGGACTAGAATTCATTTGTCAATATTGTAACATTGCTTTTTCACAGTGTATCATGTTTGTAGGGATAATCATAGCTTGCATTTAAGGCACATGAGCTGCAACTTTTGGCATTATTTTCATAATTTTATATTTAGGTTAAAATCACTTCATAGAGATGTTCTTACTCAGAGATGTTTACTCAAGTATAATTATCAACTCAGTAGGACTGCATGGGTAGGTTTCAGTAAGACAAATAATAAACGGGTGCCGCACCTAAATATGGCAGCCTCCACACAGCAACGTGATTAACAGCATAAATGGTGCATGTACACATTTGAATCTTTACAAATACAACATGGTGCAACCCACTGAAAGGACGGGAAAGGGATTCACTCCACTTTGACAAAAGTTCTCCATTTTTCACATAACATGGAAAGATTTTGAAAATGGGGGAAATTTAAAATGAACAAAAATCTGTTCAATTTCTTGCCTATTCTGCCACAAGCAAATGTTGTTGAGGCATAGTTAATGACTATATTGTTCAATTTGATGATTGCAATGAATACATGTATCTGAGGAAATTGGATGTACATGTACTTTGATGTTGGATAAATTTTGCAGCCTTGCAGCTCATGGGCCTTTAAGGAAATATGCACCTCAAAAGTGAAAGACTTCAAATTTTGCTCAAACTTTCCTCAATTAAACTTCAAACTATACTCTTACCAAATCAATAATAAAATCAGGGATCACTGTGCCAAGTTTAAAGAAACAAATTACATGGCATTTACTGGTATTTGAAATTCAAAATGGCTGCCATCCCTGTGTTAACTCTCCGGAACACAGTTGGAAATAATTTGGGATAATTGGATGGTGAAGCAATCCCGGTTTAATCTGCATATGTAAGCTCACCTGCATTTCTTTTTAAGTTATACATGTTTTTACGAGTTATTTGTAATATTGCATTATTCAGCTATAATGCACCTAACACTTTTGAGATATTTGAACAATATGAAGATCCAATTATCCTTAATTAGTTCCAATCATGTTATGAGAAAAATCAAATTTTTGACTTTTGAAAACAAAGACAATGAAAAATTTTCTTACTCCAAAGAGCTGTAAAATGAGCCTCATACATGGTAAATAAGAAAATATTTGTAATAATTTGAGAGTCTAAAATCTGTCGCTGAGGTGCAGTCTGCCTCTTTATGGAGAAGAAAAGGACAAGGCAAAGAAAACAAAAATATTTCTAGTTTTCTGGAACAAAAGTCATGAAAATATCGTCAAAAGTAACGACCAGTTAGTGACATAGACTAGGACTAGGATGTTTTACAGCACAAGTTGTTTAAACATTAAAATATCGTAAGATTTGCTTGCTTGGTATGTCAGCTAGAGTTTCTCAGTCTATTGACATATGCACTCAGTGAGATTATCAGTGAGATTGTCACTTTGTGAAGTAGTCTATGATTTATTGATTTACATTTCTATGACATTAGAGATTGTGAATATGTATGACAGACAAATACGGTACATCTTATAACCAATGGGATTTTATCTCCAGACATGCTGTGGCTTGACCAAATGCATGTCCAAATACTTGGTATGAAGTTTGTCAACACAAACACAAGTATCGGTATGCACATAGTGTTACTGTTGACAAGTCAGCTAATGTACAGAAATCTCCTCATTTATCAAGAAAAGAATGTTCAAGTACAATGATATTTAACATGAGATTACATTTGACAACTGCGCAGTTACACCACAATGATTAAACAATATAAATATACATTCCAAATTATTGGCACAACCACTGAAATGAGGTTGAAGAAAGTAATCTCCTTCCTTGGATTTTTTTTGGTAGAGCAACAAAAGTGACAAGCAAAATTTGTTTACGAATCATACTAAATAATTTGACGACAATACATGCTGAGTAATTCAGACATATGGGCATTCAGACACCAATAGAGGGCGCCACACTCCTGTAACCTTATATTAGGAGAACTATTGCTTTTGACTAGATGAGTTTCACGATGCATTTTAAAGAATTGTCTGAAGACACCGAGCAAGTACATGTAGTTATCAAATTAAAATACAAAAATGCCAACCATTTATGATACAGTCGTTGTATTTTATAAGTTTCTCTCTATTGGACTATGGTAAATCACCATTGCTGGAAACGAGACTGAATAAAAGTTTTCAGAAATAAAATTATGAAAAAATGCAGAAATATTATACAGGACTTAAATATAATTTAAAAATCAATAAAGCAGATGCATTTTAGCCCTCCCAAGAAATTACAGAAAATTTGTAGAGATTTGCCATACATTTTATGGTTTATCTTTACAGAAAACTACCCTTGCAAAGATTATTCCTTTATAATAATGGTGGTTGAAAAGACGCCAGGTTGTTATTCTTGTTTGGAAAACAATAATACACTTATAAGTAATGTGTTCATTTGAAAAGTTATTGACATCTAAAAATTTTCTTCACTCATTTGTTTGTATGTCAGCATTCCTGCAATGTGCTGAAAATGCTTACCTCAGCAATCTCTGGTTTTGAAATGCAGGTTCACTTTTGTACCATTATTTCATGGTACAACGCACCTCGGGGACAGATATTCGGACTCTCAGGTTTTACTATTCTTTTGATCTACCACTTGTGTGGAATCATTTCAAAGCTTTTGGTGTCAGAAAAATTTTCACCGTCTTAGTTTTTCGAAAATCTTAAATTCAATTTCTCCATAGTGGTAATAACACAAGGATGGCCGCCATTTTAAATTTCAAATATTGGTAAATCTTAGGTATTTTGTTTCTCTGGCACTAAAATTTTCATGGTGACTCCCGTTTTTTATTCTTGATTTGAGAGAGAATGGTTGAAAGATTCCTCACAAAAATTTTGAGCAAAAGTTTAAATCTTTCATTTTTGAGACACAAACTACCTTAAAAATCCTTAGTAAGTTAGTTGTAATCTCTGTTGTACTTTCCATTGTCATCGTAGTGCTGTAAAACACACTCTTCTCTCCTCCTCACTAAATCATGTCAAAGCGTATGGTGTTCAGTTTGTCAACAAATTCTGTATGACATGAGTGTACCGTCAAATATTACTGTTGGCATTTGAAAATTTAGTTCCATACTAGTATTCCTTTGTCAACAATATCACTGCTTATAGTACAGAAAGTGTAAAGTTGGCGAGGTAATGCTGTACTAAAAGATAATTTTTAGAGGTGGTTATGAAATCTCCATTTTGAACAAAATTTTATTTCAACATGCTTTTGGGTAAAGAAATGTAATAGGGTTTTTCAAACAAAAGTTGTGGTACTATTATACGGTACAATAAGTAAGAAACTGTCCTTTGCATTACAGGATTCAGCATTTTGGCATGGTTTACCCCAGTACAGCAAAATATTGGGATAACGGCAAATTAAGACTTTAAACTTGTAAATACCTGTAGGGCTTTCCTCCTGGCACAGAGAGGAATGTCAAAGATTTGACAATCGGATGAAACTCCTTATCTGCAACCACACGTGCTACTACATGGCCTCCAGAAGAAAAACCAACCAGAGATTCCACGCTGTAAGAAATAACCGCAGCAATGTCAGAATGTTTGGTTGAATAGCAATTCGTTGGTCCATGAGAAATTACTTCTGAAGATTACTGATGGTTAGTCACTTGTGTAAAAGTGACTCCAAGATCACACAGGGTTGTAAGAGTTAAGGTAGAATATGCCTCAGGGACAGATAGTCTGACTCTCACATTTCTAAAATTCTTTTCCGATCTATCACTTGTGGGGGCTCATTTTAAAGCTCTTGGGAAAGAAAAACTTTCACTGTCTTAGCTTTTTCAAAAATCCAAAATTTAATTTTTGCCAATAGGGTAGGAGGGGGTGGTAGTTGAACACTTTAAAGACTGAAGAGAAAATTAATTTTGATCATCTTGTTGTTTGTGAAAATGGAAAGTTATTTAAGTAATTTTTCCTATAGAGTTATGACAGATTATGGCAGCCATTTTGATAAAGTTGAGATAATTTGCTCAATCAATCGTGATCCAAACATTTTCATATTGATTCCTGGCTAGAGTGACCATTTATTGGGAAGTTCAACTACTGGTTATACACTGAAGACGAAGCCAGCCAGCATTGTTGAAACTTTCCTTCAACATTTAAGTTAGACATATTCACAGAGGATGATTGTCCCAAACTTTCAATAATCTGAGTCAATACAAACTTGACCGCCAAAAAAACTGCTTGTCCAAGATCCACATCATAAAATGATTTTGAATTTAAAAAATTACTTTGCTGTAAACCATCACACTTTGCTTTGAAACTGACATTGACTACGGTGCATAACACAGATACTTGACCAATGGATCAGTATATAGCAATCTTTGTTTCTATTGATGCTATGATAACTAGGCGGCCAACCTACCATTCTGAACACACCCCCATACACACACACACACCATTTGCAGACCCCTTCATAAATACTTTCACCCACTGTCCGCACAGACAGATCCTGACACCAAGAAAAGTTACTGATCCTATACTGTAGTGGTTCACACCTTGACCCACCCCTTAAAACTAACAGTCTTCCATTATCTTTAATCAAGTGTCAATCTTTTCATGGCATCCCTAAGTACCCAGTTTTTGAACTTTGTTGAGATTTGGCTCAAGCAAATAGTCTGTATCAATGTGCTGTCACAGCTAAATTGACATACTGACTGGAGATAATCTTAATGAAAGAAAGACATGTACACAAGTAAAAAGTGAGTTGACAACTGAAAAAAAACCATGCCAAAACACGCTTCAGGGAAGCAAAATCTATTGAAGTTGCAACTGTACAGAATTAAAAGCACTCAAAAAGTTCAAAACTTCAAAACTCAATGCAGTTACAACTTCATCTCACTGACCTGCCCCAGTGCGACCAAGGATATCAAGTTTTGGGATATGTATCTATATACAACTTGTACACACCTCAATGATTACCTGTTAATGCCAATTGCTTTGATGAAAGCTTTTACAATCTCTGCTTTATGGGCGCTGGAAAAATTGTAGATGGCCTTTTTATCAATTTCAGTATACCCCATTCCTGAAATAAATAAATTAATAAATAATTACAAATGTATGTCAGGAACGATTCACCAACAGAGTGTATTACTATCACCGACAATTGATTGACTGATTGATCGATTGAGAGAGAGAGAGAGAGAGAGAGAGAGAGAGAGAGAGAGAGAGAGAGGGAGAGGAGCACTCGGTAACGACCAGTGGGAGATAAAAACACTTGTAAGAAAGCGGAGGATATAAATTGCAACAGTGAAGTTTTTTTGTGTTAGGGAGGCCCAACTGGGTACCAGTCAACTCGCACCTTTTCCAACCTGCCCAGAATAAACTCGCCCGATTCCAACTCGCCCAATACCAACTCGCCTGATACCAACTCGCCCGATATCAACTCGCCTGATACCAACTCGCCCGAAATCAATTTGTAATTTTTCATGAGTACTTAGTAACTCGTCATGACAAATCATTGACTTTAAATAACGTCTGGCTAGTTAAAAGGAAGGAGTCACTATGCAAGATACTTGAAATCGACAACAACAATCGGCCCAAATACACGGTGCAGGACCATGGCTAAAGCAGTGCTATTGCTCACGTGATACCCCATTTATACTGTGTATGACGGCTTTCGCTACTGCATACAATATGTTGAATTTGTGACGTATTCGTGATTTTGTATACATTGTTTTCTTCATTCAAGTGGAATAAGAGCAGTTTACTTAGCTGAAATATGGTGAATATTGGTGAAAAATTCCCGCTTGTCAATAGCCAATTTAAGGCTCCCAATTTTTGACTATCGCCTATCAGTGGACACTCCGTAAATTTTACAACACAAGGTGTGTAGAATCTACAACACCAGATATACTATTATACTACATGTTATATGTTGTACATCTCAAACAACGGGTGAGTTGGTATTGGGCGAGTTGGTTTCGGGCGAGTTCGTATCGGGCGAATTGGTTATGGGCGGGTTGGAAAAGGTGCGAGTTGACTGTAATTCGGCCCCATGGCACCTCCCCAACACAAGGGGAGTTGCAGGGCTACGAAACTGCAGCAATTCGTCAGCAAGCACTCAGCTTGTCAAGTGTACTTAGCACAGTACTGGCCTTTAAGTGAAAATTAAAGAGTCTCCAAGATCGCAAGTGGGGTGATAGAAGTCACCTGTTAATTTAGGATACTAGTAGGGTGACCGGAGGAGAGGCCCTCCTATTCCCTACAATGGGGTTGACACAAGTTTTCTGAGAGTGAATGCTCGAAATGGAAGGCATAAAGGGGGACCCAGGTAGTGATAAATTGTAGAAATTCACCTTAAGTATGCAACAGTTGTGCACATTTACCTCTATGAACAAGGTAATGACGTGAAAATCTTGAAGTTTATGAACACATTTTGTCAACAAATGCAAGTCGTCTACTCGCACGCAAATGGTCACTATGAGAGATCGCATGAACGGAAACACTTGCATTTCACAGTGAAGGTTGTGAAGACTAGGAAGTCCAGATGAGTGCAAAAATTTCCTAAAAAGGTCTTTTTTTCTTCCGAGAAACTGCTGACGAAATTTTTACTTTGAAACGGCTATGACTTTTGGCATCGTTTTCCAGGAGGGAAGGAATGGCCATGTGGGCAAATTGTACCTTAGATATTTTTCTGCTTGTTTTGTGCTCTAAAACAGCTTGAAGCTAATGCAGCGCAAATTAGCACCAACGGTTTTTCCAAAGCAGGAAGTAAAGTTCGCAATAGTCTCGTACTTGAACAATGTGCTTTTCCACCGGTGCGCACCTGTCTCTGACTAGAAACAATGGATAGTATCCATGATACTGTAAACACAAAGGTCAGCGTGAGGACAATCTTCCATTTTCCTTCACTGGGACTCATCAACCCATACAATATTCTCACAGAAATAATTTGGAAACGTTTACTATCAATGCACCTTTCACCAGACTCATTATTGTACAGTTAGTCATCTTTGAGCCATTTTAACAATATTTGATCCGATTTTTGGTCATATTGTCTCATTATTCCTCATTACAATATTCTCAGGGAAAGAATTTGGAAACTGATTTTCCAGAGGCTGCCAAATTTTGATCATGCTAATTAGCCAAATTATTTTTTCAGATTTGGACTTTGTACCAAAACTTTCAACAGGTGCCATCAAGATTTTGGCAAAAAATTTCAGTTTTAAAAATCGTCCGGTCACCCTAAGCTGTGGAAACGCAGCTATCTGTGGCGCGGTTGTGTCGTCTATGCGGGTCATCAAAAGGTCAACCCAGCCACGGCTAGAACATTTGATGACCCTCATAGACGCACGCTACCCCGCCACAGATAGCTGCGTTTCCACAGCTAGGATACTTCCTGCTACCAACCTGGAAAATTTGGCATCACCATCCTAAAACCACTTTCGGTTAACGGGTGAAACATTTTTCTGAACGTGCGGTAAGTGGCCGGCGAGCCATGAACCAAAACGATCACCGGGCCATCTTGTGGTCCTATGTCAGCATACGCTACGGAAAAACTTGTTCCCAGAACTTCTATGTCCACGAACTTCAGATCTGTGTCCGCTCCGAGTTCCATCGCGTCTTCTCAATGAAATTCAAAGGGTTTCCTCTCATGTGACATACTGCTCGGTCACGCCTGCACACCAAGGGCATGACTTAGGCACATCACGTGGCTGGTACCGCTGCGGTACGCGGTTCGTTCAAAGATGTAAACAATAGTGCGAAATTTACAGCACATCGTTCAACTTCTTTAAAATACAGAAATGACCTGCTCCAGCGGGTCATTTATAATAATTTATTATCAAAGTTTACGGTTCGATTGAAATGTAAAGATTTTTTTACTCTAGATAAAAATATTTTACCGTTGTATAAAATTGTGCATATTTATAGCCCATCGGCTAGAAGACGAACATACAGTTTGTAAACAGTTCGCCATGTTGCTGACGTCAAGAAGGACTGACACCAAGGGTAACGCTGGTGCTGTTCTGAATTGATAGCCTGAATAAACCAAGCTCATATGATTATACGAACTTTGATGTTGACAGATAACGGTGTAAGAATATTTACAAACAGAATGCCGCTGAGATTGAAATGCCACATCACCAGATCTTGGTGGCAAGGCAGCAAGGCAAGGCAACTTAAATACGTGTGATAGAGGGCGCTTGAACAACAGAAGACGGAGATGCAATACGGCCGAACATTGTTTTTGTAAACTTATTTTTAGGGAGATGAGCGTCATATAAGATAGTGGTATATGAAAAGAATATCACTCTCAGAGTCTCTAATTTTATTGATCGACTGTAAGCTGAAAAAAAGTTTGAGAACTTCTTAGGACCCCCTTGCGGTCTATAGCACATTGCGGCATTAGGCCTACCGGAAATTTGGGAAAACTATTAAAAATTAAAAAAAAAGAGACGAATGAAACTTGCTAATAGCGCTGATCGCAAATGACGTCACTTTTCTCTCGTTAATATGCGCAAATAAATATTTGTCCGCATTTTCCGCATAAACGACGAAAATAAAACCTACTAGTGTTACATCATACATATAGTACTCGATCAAGAGATAAATATGTTTTCCAGCCACCGCAATGCAGAACCTGTTTAGAACAAACATTTATTAAATTAACTACAATGTTAGTTAGGTATGGAACTACCGGTATGGAAGACCGGTCACGACCTGCGGCATGCGACCTGCGTCTTTAAACTGTGATCTGCGACCTAACCCTAACCCTAACCCTAACCGCAGATTGCAGTTTAAAAAACTCTCATGTCGCATGTCGTGACCGATCTTCCATATGGAACAATATTCCAGAAGACATAAAAAATATTTCACCTAGACACACATTTAAAAAAAGAATTGAAAAATTATCTGTTAAATTTGTAATTTTGCCCTTTTTGACTATAATTTTCAGCTATTTCCCATCACGGTGTAATATATCATGGAATAGTCGCTATTTCATATACTGATTGTAAATTAATATATTTCTGAGAATGACACTGAATTCGATTAGTGCCTATGGCAACTATTCTTCAGTCTTTTTCTCATGTTAAAGTTTGTAAGATATGGCAGTGTTTCCTTCGCCATAATTTGTATTCAGTTGACATGAAAATAAATTATCATTATTATTATTAAAAAGTCACACTAATTCGTTTGAATATAAGCTTATGGCTCAGACTACAAGCTGCAACAACAGCCAAGCAACAACAAAATTTGTCTGAATTTAAGGCAGCATTGTCGGATGTCGCGCACGTGCAGCTGTGTTTTAATAGTAACAACATTGAAATCGTGATCACTTGAAATTTGGTAAAACTAAAATTTTTCGAAAAAGCGACGACTGAAACTTGCTAATTGTTGGGATTGTAGTTTTTTGCAATTGAATAATCTGCTACAGCATACTTGTAAAATGGAAATCTTCTGTCAAAAGCGAAATGATTAAAATGTTCACTCTTCCACAAATTAATTTGTAAGATTACCTCCTGCTTGCCAAAGAGAGGGGAGCATCAGGCATGATCAGGGTATGTAATTTGCAGATACGGATGGTTTAGTTTATGGTACAACGCGATCAGGACATATACTCGGGCTGTCGAACTTTTAAAATACTTCTCTTATCTACTGCTTGTATGGGTGCATTTTGAATTTCTTGAGGTAAAGAAAATTGTTCACTGTCCATATTTTGTGAAATTGAAGACTTTATTTTCCCTCCTAGAATTAACACAGGAATGGCAGCCATTATTAATTTCAAATATCAGTAAATTTAAGGTCATCTGGTTTTGTATTACAAAAAATTTGCATAGTGACCCCCCTGCCGATTGTTGTAATTTTGAAAGCAAATGGTTGAGTTTCCTTGATGAAAGCCTTGATCAAGAAGCATAAAAATCACAACCATTGAAGGGATTACATCAACGTTCCGTTCAGGCTTCTTCAAAATGTTTAATGTATCAGATTTATTGATCCTATTTGACTAATAAAACCACTGCTTGTCGGGCTCTGCAGTCCAATCCACACCTATCAAGTAATCTATCAATCTGATGCATAAAGTGATTGATAAATTTGAGCTGTCCTGGCATAAATGTCTATTTTGGTTTTCAAATGGAAGAGTGGAATGAAAGAAGCTATCGGTTAAAGGTATACTGTCACCTGTTCCAATTTTACCATAGTTACCATGGAAAGAGAAAATCTAACCAATCACAGATTTTAAGCGGGTGGCCACTTTTTAAAAACAGTGCCCCCACATGGGCATTTTGAATACCAAGGAACACCCCTTTGACCATATATTGGTATATTTAGATTACAGGTGACTGTATACCTGTAATGATAGCTAATAATATTAACAGAAAAAAGCAAAAGAAAAAGAACGAAAAAGAATCATACACCAGTTGTGATGAAAGTCAAAATGAATATTGCTACGAAAAAAAAACCTACAAAAACTTTGCACATAGGACTCCCTAGATGTGTTTTCAGATCTTGAAATTAAAAAAAAGAGTAATTTGTACATTTGAATTCTGACCACCTCATCCTAAGATCTAGTGACCTATTCAAGTTACCAATCTCAACTTTTCAGTTCAAAGCTGCATACCTTTTAACAGCATATTGTCAACATTAGAATTATGAAAAGACTATTGACACTGAAAATGGATTTCTTTGTTTATCAGTAAACATTTTATTGCACTGGTATAAATACACACAGTAAGTACCGTATATCATGAACGAAATGACACAGCAACGGGTTAACGTCTAAAATATTTGTTACAAAACTATGGCTCTGTATACGATGATTTACAGCATATTTAAATACGGAACAAATGAATGACAAGAAATATAAATGTAATGTACTATAAATGTGGAAAACTTTGTTATCAAATATTAATAGATCACTTTTATCATATCATGCTTTTCACTGCTGAGATCATTGATACAATGTGATTACTGACAATATCAGTCCAGGATATATGCAATCTGTGTCCACCTTTTTCAAACCAGACAGCTCGGTATAAATCAGCATCTGAAATAAAAGTTGTAAACAGCATAGAGATATTATTAGATACAAGTGTATATGTTCCCTCACACACTTTTCAAAATTTGGTATATTTATGTGTGATACTGTAAAATATTGACCTTTTCTAGAAAAGTAGTTGATCTGACAGAGTTTTGCTCTGTAAGTGTTAGAGTACTTCAGCTGTTCATACCCGAAACCCTGTAAATAGGTCCCAAAATCACCACTGATAACAATAGGTTTGGGACAAATCACTACTGTATTGAGAAAAGGTTAACCCTTTGACTGCTGTAATTTTTCCCACCAAAATTTTAGTGCAACATTTTACAAATTTTCATGAATATTTCTGTATTTTTTTTATAATTTTGGACCAAATGGACATCATATTTCATTGGCTATAGTTTTTCATCAAAATTTTAGCAAAAATCTGATAAAAAAAATTGACTAGGAATATTTTATAAAAGCAACAAAATTGACTGTGGCGCTCAAAGGGTTAAATGCACAAAGTTATTTTTTTCATGAATTTTGTTAGATATGATATGAAAAGTAGTTTGTCTTGTATGACTACTTGAAACATGCTGAAACATTGGTCAAGAGTACAACTTCAACTTTGCCTGCAGCCAGACAAGATTGAAAATTCAGTGAAACGTTTTACGTCTGTACCAACAAATCAAGCCAGTTGTTTAGAGGTCACAAACCAAATCATCTGTTTGCATCCAGCACAGGGGTATTTTTTGAAAATTTTATTTTGAGATTCCAAAATAATTTTGATCAAAAACTGTATACCAAAATCATATAAAAAACATTTATGGAAATTTCTAAAAAAATTAACTTATAAAAGTTGGAAAACTGATGCAAAAAAAATTTTGGTGGGAAAAATTACAGTACTCAACGGATTAAGTCAGATGAGATAATGTGTAATACCAAAATACCTTGGAATGTTTTTTCAGAAGTACACTCGCCATTCCTGTCATATCTGATCACATCATCTGCCGAGATACTCAATATCTCCATGTTCTCTTTTGCAATCTCCTTTTCAACGATAGGATCATCATCTGCATGAAACATAAGTACTGGCAATCTTCTTTGACTCACTGAAATTAAATCTCTTTGGCACTGTAAATGTTGGCAGGAAAAAAAAGATATTCTTATGATACATTTCATTTGGATGGGTGTGATTTACCAAGTGTCAAAAACCACAGGCTGTACCAAAGTTTCTTGATTTGACATATTCAAAGTTATTTTCCTCTAGAAATAGTGTCAAGGTAAAGTAGGCAAATTTCCATCATTCTGGAAGTGTCTTTCATGTCAGCACTTATATATTGTTCAGTGTCAGAGACATGAATTTATCAGTACTGTTCAAACTTCATGAGTAAGTGAGAACTATTTTTGTTTACACCTCAATACTTTTTCCCTTGTTCTAACATTATGGGTAGCTCTTGTTGAAATTGACTTATTTCCATAGTGTTAGTCCTATGTTCTCCATTTGACAGTTTTATCAAGTTATTCACTTTGTTTCAAAATAAAGCTGACAACCTGCCCCTTTAAGCCTTGAAATCATCTCAAAGCTACTTACCAACATGACCAGCTTTCATTATGACAAAAAATCAACTTTAACAATTGAATATTTGAACTATATTTTCTTGATAGTTTGAGAAGCACACATACTGGTATTCCATAAACATGAAGAATTTAAAAACTCTTGTCTAAAAGATATGTTTTGTGGACATTGTGAACCTGTTCGACCCAAATTCCAGTAAACAGGTCCAAAATTGCCACTGAGAACAATGGTTTTGGGCCAAACCATGGTGGTAAAAGGGTTAAATGAGAATGATCAGAAGATGCAAGCCTGACAGCTCAGTAACTTACCAGTTCAAAATCTAGCTGTGCGCCCTCATAAGCGCTGTAAATGTTGGATTCTAATGTTTTACCTCTGAGATCAAGGAGAGCATAGAAGTACTTGAATATGTGTAACACAAAGTATCCTATGAGAGGTATATGCATTAACCAATAGAGTAAGCGTCCAGCAATCCTAGCCATAAACAATGGCCTTACCAACCTGAAATTCAAAAAAGAGGAGAAATTGAAACCAGCTTTTTTAATTATAAATGTTTGCTGTGCATAGACTACAGACAGTTAAACTCATGTGGATGAGAAATTTGGTTTGATTTTTTGGTTTCATTCATTTTTCATTTACCCTAAGAAACTGAAAAATGTTTCTTCATGAAGTTTTACTCTCTTCTTCCATGGACCGGCCACAGACAAAGTGATATTTTAAGCACTTATTACAGTTACATACAACATGAAAATGACGATTTTTGTCTTGTGTACATGAATCTAGTAATTGTCTGACCTACTGTACTATAGTTGCCTAAGAGTCACCATACTGTTGGGTATAGACGTAGATCATTCAATAGACCTTTGTCCTGGCTATCCAACAATACATTGCTGAGGCTGTACCAAACACTGTATACACACTCAAAACAACACGCATACTGATTTTGTGTTTTACAAGGGATTGTTATACCAGTACAAGAATGACACAAATTTGCAATGTCAAAATTGCCTCGTGTATTTTGTGTCCATCGGTGGCAAAAATATAGCTCAGGGTGTAACCTGCCATAGTGTTCTATGAGCAACATACATGTACCCTGCATATACCCTATAGCTAAAAAGTTCCATGAGTAATGTACGCTGTGTATACACTAGAGCCCAATACATCATGGAACCAGTAAAAGAACTATATGGGTGCCTGTATATGAATTTAACATTCCATAAAATCATCCAAGTTTGGAATTTTGATCATTGAAGATGTTTGTTGATTATCTTCTTGCATTACATGTGTGAATAAAAGAAGTGAAAGTTTGTCAATACCTATGTACACTGCCTCCAGGACTTGATAGCAACGTGACTGATTTTACACAGTCAAACTTCTCATCGCTGCATACTCTGAGTACGATGTGTCCTCCCAATGAAAATCCAACTAATGTATCCACTCTGTGATGTACAATGAAAAGTAAATCCCATGAACTGAATATTGGCAGGTTCAGTCGTGATTTTCAATGCAATAGAAAGACTAATAAATGTATTGCATTTAAAAGGACCAGTAGCTGTAACTATTGATAATTTTTTTCTTGCAATGTTTGTTTTTATTGTCAACTAGAGTTTCTTGTTCTACTCCCCAAAGCATGTTGACATACACAATATTCAGTTTGTCAACTCAGCCTGATACTTGTAGACTGCATTGATCCAGTCCGGACTAGAATTCAAATGTAAACAACGACAATACATTTTACACCTACAGATGCTGTGTTGCAAGCTAAATACTACCACAGTGTGTTAAAAGAAGCTTTGAGGAGTAGAACAAGAACTTGAAATGGACACTCATAATACAAAAATGGTGAAAAAAATCATTGGAAGTTACAACTACTGGCCCTATAATGTAAGAGATAATCACCAAAGCTATGACATTTGCGAGAAAAAGTTTCTTGGCAAATATGTGTGACAATCACTGTTGTATAATCTAATTTATCGATATCTTCTCTTTTGTTGCACATTTGACAAAGACAGATTTATTTTGTATTATAACAAAATAAATGTGTCACAATTTCGTATTAATGATATAAAATTATTTAGTAATTGGCACTTTTAGACTCATTATCTTTTTTTCAACATTTTTTCTTCAATACATCTTTCATATATTATTGTTGGTACAAGTCACACTTTATATCTGAATTTTTTACTCCACAAAAAAAAACACCTACCTTTTAATTCCAATTGTTCTGAGGAAAGCTTTGATGATTTCAGCTTTTTGGTAGCTAGAAAAATTGTAAATGCCCTTGTCATCGAGCTTTGTGTAACCCATTCCTGAAATTGAAAAGACAAATAGCGGAAACATTATTTCACAAGTATGCATACGCATAGACCACCTCCTACCGGGTACTTGATGCTGCTGCAGGTAATAAGAAAGACAACAAGATTTACCCTTTCAAAACAATGGCTTGACCCAAGCCCATTGTTTTTTAGAGTAGAGCTGGACCTCTATAAAGGTAAATGGGGTGAAATGGTCAGAGCAGCTCAGTCTGCACTTATCATAGCTATATCAGTAGGGTAGTTTTCTAAAAAGAAAACTGTAGCTGTGCACAAAACTTGTGCAACCAATCTCTCTGGAGCTACAGTGCTACCTCTCTCATAAATTTGGCAGTGAAATGTGAAATGTCTCTCATACTGTTGTCTAAAACATCTGTAGTTTTGATACAACTCAAAATTTACTGTTTTGAGTTGTACTATGAAAAACTGCAGAGAGGTTCTGGTCACAGTCCCTCTATAGAGGGACTGTGGATAGAGGGACTGTGTTCTGGTCAACTCATATAGTAAACTGCAAAATGTAACAGATCTATCTGGGTTCGATATAAATTTACATATATGTAAATTTACATTGGTAGAGTAACTCAAACATCATATTGTCAAGGGCAAGTATAAGAGTTGACCTCAAACAGTTATCAGGAATTAACAGATCAAAGGTTCATTCGTCCAGTAAAGTTTGTCATAGAAAAGAGGGTGAATTCACAAGTCCAGTAATCTTTTTCAACTGCACATGTATGATAAAAAAGTTGTAAATTTGAGTGGCAGACAGGAGTCAAATTCGCAGATCATTAATGTGGAATAGAGATCCGTCTAACAGACCATATGCATTGCATTGAGGAACACCAGTTTTGATGATGATATACTTGAAAATTTGTTTTATAGAGCAGTCTGGATAAATTGCCACTGCTTGTGATCTAATACAACATGTTTTTGTAGTGTTTGCTTCAAAGTGGGTGAATTCCCCTATTTAATCTAAATCTCCCATATACAAACAAACACATGACCTGTAGCCCTATCTCCAGAAGTTGAAGGACTATCATCTAGATTTTGGCTCAAGATTGAAAAACTCTTTTTGAACTCTATGAATATGGGGGTAGTGAGTTTCTAATACATGTACATTAAACATTTCCTACATGGCTAGCAAGATGAAGGGGACTTTTTAAAGGGAAACCGTCGTCGGAACTGTGCCTGTGTGAGTTTCTTGTTTAAAAAATGTATTTCGTGCATGATATCTAGATGAACATCACCATCATAGCTGCAACATTAAATCATACAATGTAGATTATGACAGATATGTTTTAACTTTCATCAACGTACCTCGGCTACAGTGTTTACATTTGTGGTATGTGTCCCATACCACCTTTGAGCATAATGCTGATGACTGTATCCCTTTAATTTGATATTTGATCCATACATTAACCTGATTTGCTAATTCCTTGAAAAACCTTAATTTGCATAACTTTTATTTGCATTTATTAATTTCCAAGCTTGGGGGGGGGGGGTACCCCCTCCCCCAAGAAAACTGGCGAAAACAGTTCTGATTGGAAACCTGTGCTACGTGGCGAAGCACGTTATATAAATGGATAATTGTCATGTTAATATGAACCCCCCAGCAGCCCCCTACTACCCTAGTTAATTTCTAGAATAGTGTTTCACTAATATTGCTATGCGTGTAGTGCAATAAGCAGGATATATTCTCGAACATGAAGCTATTATTTATCATAAAAGTATAAATGGTAAATTAAACTTCACGCGGCAACGGCAGACTCTGTTCCATAACTCACCAGGAAAGTTTGGCATAATCATCCTGATACCGTTCTCAGTCAGAGGATGAAACAGTTTCTTGAACGCCCTGTAAGTAGCTGGTGAACCGTGAATGAAAACCGCGACCGGGCCATCCTTTGGACCGATGTCACAGTATGCCATGGAAAATTTCGTTCCTATAACTTCGACGTCAATGTATTTAAGATCACTGTCGGAGCCGAGTTCCATGGTGTTTTCGCATTAGCTGCACGGACCAACCCTCAGCGATGCGCTGCGTTTTCCCACCCCAGTCTGCACCCTGGAAATGTGCCGGTCTGCAGTTGACATCGTTACATTTTACCAACCGTATTCGCTTGGAAACGACGGACTTATTTATCGAACATTGTAAACTATCTATCATCGTCAAAATCATAATCATTGTCGTTATCATTTCTACATTGGTTATAAACTGTACATTTATACTTTCTCAAAAGACATAGTCGTTTCGAAATTGATTCTTGACGAAAGGATAGTCTATGAAATACAGGTTCCGGCATACTATCATTGCGCGTGCGGTCGCAGGCAAGTCGAATTTATTAGGACTGGCCTTAGATTTCCTACATGTAGCTGGTAATTACATCCTGTTGCTCAGTATTTCTTGGAATACTCATATTTCATTTTGTACCTACGCTTTTTTTAGTTCGGACTATATCTACTTTCACAGTTTCACCGTAGTGTAGTGGCCAGGAGGTGCACGTGCGGTGTGAACGCTGCGCGTGACCTTACATGTACTTTGACTTGACGTCTGCAAGTTGACCGAAGCAGACGACCAGAATGTCGCAGAACCCTTGTGAAACACGACGCTTCAGCCTTGTATTTGCGGTCGGCACCAAGTGCTAAATGTGTGAAATGTCGATGGTTGTGCGGACTTGTACTACACGTACCCTAGCCCACTTGAAAATCCCTGGGCGACACCCCAACCATGGATGTAAAAAATATTTTTTACATCCATGCCCCAACTGTGTCGTAACCAAAGTGGGTCAGCTGAGAACGATCCTTTGTCGGCCTTTCATCAGAGGTGCGACGACGACCCGTGGAGCTACAAGACGTAGACGGACGGACCAAAGATCATGTACCAAAAGTGTTGTGGTGCATCCAAGATCGACCTCTGTCGTTATTTCGCGGTGTTTGTGTACGGAAGGCCAAGGAACAAGACCGGAACTTCCAACCTCAAACGTGACATTCAAAAGCTGCGGGGTCACGTACGATGCAACATACGCTGATGCCGGAGACCCCAAAGGCCCTGTTATTGCTTGCCTTCATGGATCGCCCGCTTCACACAAAGATTTTGCGACAATTTCTCCACATTTGCTATCAGCTGGTGTTCGACTGATTGCTCCAAATTTTCCAGGTATGTGATGAAGTTAGAATTCGAAACAACCACTATTATCCAGGTGCCACCAACTTGTAATTTCATCAATTTCGCAAAATCATCACAAAACATGTTTTGAAGGCTGATATACTGATTTTACTTGTTTTTTACCTTGACCTAAAATTGAGAGGAGAAGTAGAGCTGTTCGTAACTGCCCTCCCACTGGCATACACAGAAAATATGCCCTCCCACTGAATGTTGATGCCTAATGCCCTCCAGTGCAGTATCTATGGTCTGCCCACTGCCAACAACAATTCAAGCTCCCGACTGCCCCTCTCCCCACCACTGAAATTCCCCGTTGCCCACTAGATGCCCACTGGACAACCCAGATCAACACAAAACCGTGCGAGCAGCTAGCAGTATACCTTGGAACATTGCTCCTTTCTAAGTTAGGTGCTTAACCTCCCCTCAAGTTCTATCAACCACGGCTTCCCCTCAGTCTACGTATTTTCCGGAACCCACTGTCAAAAATTTTCTCCTCGCCCCCTGAAAACAATGAAATTTCTTCCCCGTCCACAGTAAATATCCAATATCAGATTTTTTCTTCCTGCCTGCTGAAAAACCCTGCATGAACACCTTTTTAACAGCTTAACTGGCAGCATCTGATTATCAGAGAAACAGAAATGATATTAAGGTAGTATGCGCCTCGAAAGTGAAACACTTAAACTTTTGTTCAACTTTCCTCAAAGAATCTTTCAACCATTCTCTTTCAAAATGAATAAAAATCGGGGGTCACCATGCAAATTTCGGTATTAGATAAAAAATTAACCCAAGATTTACCGATATTTGAAATTCAAAGTGGCTGCCATTTCTGTGTAAACTCTATGGAAAAAATAAAATTTTCGACTTTCGAAAAACTAATCCGGTAATTTTTTCTTTCACCAAGAGCTTTAAAATGAGCCCCCACAAGTGGTAGATCAGAAAAGAATTGTAAAACTTTGAGAGTCTGAATATTTGTCACCGAGGCGCGTTCTACCTTAACGTTCTCCAATAAATGGACACTTGAATAGGACTACTCCCACAGCATGGAGCCTGGAGGTAGAACTGGATTGTAGCGAAACTAGTTAAGAGCACTACCTCCATGGAAAAAATAAAATCATGTCAGTCGCTGACAGTGTCAAAACAGAGCCACTCATGTAGGGAGAATTCATTTTTTCGGAAGGGGTGTAACTACAGACCATTGCTGATGATAGACCAAGACATTTTTGGGTTAAACCATAAACCCTAAGGCCCCTCTATGATCTATGGTTAAACCATGGAAGCAGTGTTTTCTCCAGGATTCTCTCACAAGAGTGGGATATTCCCTAATGTCTGCTTGAAAATTTGGGGAATTTAGTTCTGATTAAGGGGGACAGTAGTAACTTAAACTAAATTTATGGAAATCAACTGTTTTCAAGGGTATATACATAAGATGAAAGTGTGGATCAAATATCAAATTAAAACCAGTCTCCTTCACCCACAATGACTGTTACACTTTTACATCCCAAGTCACACTTACAACTTACTGTTCTGACAAATTTCCTTTTCAGAATTAATATAACAATAATAATATTTTTATTGCTTGCTTGTAAATATAGGATTTACATCACATTTGTGGCAATAAAAGTGTGATACAAAAATAAGTTAAAATTTTCTTCAATAAAGATA
>LD345541.1:39025-51137 GCA_001465055.1 Ptychodera flava
ATTAAACCAGGTGAATGTCAGAATAATCTGCAAGAAACATACCAAAATGTACCTCATTAAATGCGATTGTGTTTGTTTATATTTGCCTTTATTATAATTTCTCGCGCAGGGGCACCGTCAATTGTTAGGGTAAGCGATAGTACACGGGATTTTGCGAGAGATTTTGAAAAATCGCATTTTTTATCAAAATTATGAATTGTTATCAACATATTTCTGTACCGCCGTGTTCCTGAATGAGAAGAGAACGTGTGGCCACAAAACAGGTTCTCTTTACGATCTCTGCTTGGAGAACGGGGTGAAAAAATGATCCGGGCGTAAATAGGTCAACCTGAATTCTTTTTACTATATAGTAGTAACAATTCGGGGCAGATGAATATTCCATATTGATAAAGAACCATTAGCATAAAAGTTCAATACCAAAACAATGCTCATTAATATAATTTGCATAAATTACTACTAATCTGCCCCATATCTTTCACTAATAGCGATTGTAGGGACTTGTATAACTCTATCTCAGTATCTTGTCAGTCCCAGATAAGCCAGTACACACGTCGGGTGTCGACCAGTGATTTTTTATCTGAGATCCCCAATGTATGTTTGATACCTCCGCGGAGAACTCAGTTACGAACTTCACAAACCATCCATGCACAAACTAACTTCTAATTACCGTACCTACCCGGAAGTAGTGTCACTACGTTTGGAACAGCCCTTCCATATACTCACCAGGAAAGTTTGGCATAATCATCCTGATACCGTTCTCAGTCAGAGGATGAAACAGTTTCTTGAACGCCCTGTACGTAGCTGGTGAACCGTGAATGAAAACCGCGACCGGGCCATCCTTTGGACCGATGTCACAGTATGCCACGGAAAATTTCGTTCCTATAACATCGACGTCGGAGTATTTCAGATCACTGTCGGAGCCGAGTTCCATGATAGCGGAGATGATGATTCCGAATATTATTTAAGTGTCATTCGTGTAGATAAAAATCCCTTGAAACTGGAAATGTTCTCATGGAAACACGATCCTGTCGTGATGGAAACTACGTGCTTATCATGGCTCTTGTGATGATGCGTTCACCTTGCACTGGAGGTCACACACTATCGATATATATCTGACCACATTATTCACTTCCTCGCATCTATCGAGGCCCTCGTAAAGATAAATTTAACAGTCATTAAAACAGTCATTAAAATAAATTCATAAATATTGATTAGCTCATATAAAAATCTTTGTAATTCTTAACTCATTTACGGTGAAAATTTCATTATGCGAAACGTAGTCTGAAAATGTCATATGTTCCGTTAATTAGCACAGCCAGCGACAGCACGGCAAACCACGAATTTCAGTAATCGAGAGACGAAGGTACTGTTCAGTTGTGCGATATGGATTGTGTATTTCGGTGAACATAACATTACATCCGCCTTTTTAAAGCTTTTTATTCTTCACGAGCACTGTCAGCAAATCGAGTCGGGCACCAGTCGGTGCGATTTGTTCCTCTCGACCTAATTAAGTAGTTTGACGTCTGCAAATATAGCAGACGAATAAGTGGTGTTATCTGTAAAAAACGCCAAATGCAAAATGTCTGCCAGATCAACGTTCGTTGTTTTACGAATTTGTACTTTGGCCAACAATACGTTTTCGGCAATTCGTGTGTGTCCAACTCATTCTGCCATCATTGTCAAAGGAGGTCACCTCATTTCAAGACCATTGTGTACAGAGAAAACTAGAGCGGAGCTACCAACAGCAAACGTCACCTTCAAAAGTCTTGGAGTAACATTCAATGCAACATATGCAGATGCCGGGGATCCTAAAGGACCTGTTATTGTATGCCTGCATGGGGCACCAGCTTCACACAAAGACTTTGCAATTATATCCCCTTATTTGCTTTCAGCAGGTGTGCGTTTAATTGCACCTAACTTTCCAGGTATGTAATTAAACTTCTCACCGTCTGTTGTCCTTGTGAGCATACGGTTCAGGTTTTCATGAAAAAAATAGCATATCAGAACTGGACTTTGCCACTTAGCTTTTCTGCCAACAAATCTTTTCTTCATAAATTCTGTATTTAAAGTAATTAAAACGCAAACATGCTTGCAGAATTTCTCATTGTAGCATAAATCATTAAGGTGAAAAAGGTTTTTGTTTTGATTCTCGAACTCATATTATATGGAAACAATCAAGTAAACGTTTAACTTGTGACTATGCGTGCGAATTTCTATGTATGTATGCTTTTGAACTACTTGAAGTAGTAACTTTCGAAATTTTGAGTGGACACAAAACAAAGAATTTAATTACTATAGTGGTTGTATTAATACACTGCTGCCTCCATGGTAATATTTATTGTCATGATATAATCTGAAATTGTTTTTAAGGAGCCACTTTCTAATTATCGAAGGTACCGGTATCACAAACTGTTTTGATAATTTCTTTTTTATCCTCACGCCTGCCTTCACGATTCTAAAAATGATACACAGAATTCAACAATATTGATTTTGATCTTTTTTTTTGTTTTTTTTCTGACAGAATAATAGAATCTCACAACCCCAAGGACCTGGGATCAGATTTCTCACATGAGTTGGGGATATTTTGTCTCACACGAGCCGCATCCCCAACTCGTGTGAGAAATCTGATCCCAGGTCCTTGGTGTGTGAGATTCTTTTTCTCACATGACCACAAAATGCCTTAAATACACACTGGAAACATTGAATGTTTAACTGTATCAGCAACTATCTTATACTTTGTGGCCATCTAGTATTCCATGTCAGTAACGCAAACTCCATGGCGAGTTCCACTGCCAATACTTCAACTTCTTCTACAGACGAGATGACCAACAAAAAAAATTGCTATATTTTCCAAGTGGCCCATGTTCACCAGTTATTTGAAAATTCAGCCGGTTTTTGTGAATCTGTCACCAATGACGTACAACATGATCTAAAATCTTGAAAATGCTGTCGTCTGCCCCCATACTCTGACCTGCTTACTTTGTAGTTCCGGTCTGTGTGTTACTCATCGTGCCATTGGATGATATTTTGCGCATGGAAGGAAAGGCTTTTTATCATCCAATAAGAGCTGCAGAGTGTTGGATGGTTTCTGAGAGTGTGGGATCGATTTTTCCCACACTGTCGATCCCACACTCCCAGGGGCCAGGAATGTGAGAAGAAGAAACTGTCCTCCTTCAGCTTCCTCATTCACCCATCTACACCAACATTTCCTAGGGATAGCATTGAAACAATATTGACAAGAAGGACCAAGTAAACGTAATGAGCAAGTGTCCATTCTTGAATTCAAACATATCAGTGGTCAAACGATGATGTTTAGACCGCATCTACCTACCATACATAACTGTTTCATGTTCTTTGTTTTATTTATTTTTTATATTAAAAAAGGGTATGGCTACTGCAAAGTCATTGATGGAGACAGCTACAATTTTACTGTAGAACACAAAGCAGCATTTCTGAAGAACCTCTTTGAAGCTATCGGTGTTGATAGGTAATAATAAAAATATTCCATTTGACTTTCTCGGAAGTCTGAGATGTGTCAATATTGTGTCCAAGTTCATCCTATGACAGAGACAATGTTTTAGGTACATGGGGGGGGGGAGAAATATTTAGCATATCAAAATGATGTGTGAGGACATAAATCCTGATATTTTGTGAATATACTTAGGCCAAGAAAAATAAAATGTTTGTTTCTCATCCTAGACATATTGCAAAAAGTTCTGTGGTTTGACTTTTAGTGTTCAATGCACAGTTTTGACAGCTTAATTTAACACTAACAGTGACTTATGTGTACAGTTCTGAATGGAATGTTATAGTGTCAGTTATTTTGTTTAACAGTTCTGTTTTAAACAGCACTGTGTTATGCACTATCGTCACATATTTTTGCGGGTTTTTTCATTTTTTTTCCTAATGAGTAGTAAAAAGGTTGACGCTGCAGTTCTGAATTGATGCGCGCGAGGATGAGAAACAAACTTTTTATTTTTCGTTTCCTTATCATGATGTTTTAATGTCAAATCTTACAAGCACAGATTTCAACTACACAGTGAAGAAATTGTAGTTCAACTGAGTTATTCAAATTTTGGGCCAATTTTCATTTGTTGTGATTGATTACTTGTGGTATCATTAGAAAGAGAATTCAGATTAGGTAAGGTTGTCCTGGTGTTTGCATAAATACAAGTGAGGTCAAAGGTTAAATTGTTTTAGTTGACTGTACTGGTAATACTTGAAATAAAGGGGCCATGAATAATTAACCCTCTCAGGCCTTAACCCCTATATATAGGGGTAGTTCTGGTAAGTTACCAGAAAGTCAGGCCTGAAAGGGGCATGGCGGATAAAATTCATGAGTAATTGGTGCTTGTCTCGGGTTGCCTTTATGATGAATGAACACATCCATACCCTCTAAGGCAGTGTTGAATAGTAGTTAGCCCACAGGGTAGCCAGGAAGAACAAACAAACAAATAAATAAACAAACAAATAAACAAAAACTATACAAACATACAAAGAGGCATACAAATACATAAATAACAACAAACATTAACAAACAATCAATATGAATAAATAAACATACAAACAGATAAACATCTATTCATATTTATATTCTATCTATCTATCTATCTATCTATCTATGTATATGTATATATATGTATATATAGATAGATAGATAGAATATAAATATGAATAGATGTTTATCTGTTTGTATATTTATTCATATTGTTTGTTTGTTTATGTATGTGTGTTGTTTGTTTGTTATTTATGAATATGTATGCCTCTTTGTATGTTTGCATAGTTTTTATTTATTTATTCGTTTGTTTGTTTATTTGTTTGTTTGTTTGTTCTTCCTGGCTACCCTGTGGTTAGCCTTGTGCAGACCCAGTTTTCTGCATTCTTTCTGTATACCGAATGAGTAAGCAGTCAGTTTTCAAAGGTGTTTCTGCTCATCATACGCTTTTATGTAATCACACCGTACACTGGGCTTTAAGTATTGTGCCATAGTTGTCTATGCAAACTTTCATTTCAAATCTAACCGATCACCACCTTTTCCTTTCCAGAATATCTGTTCTTGTCTCACACAGTGCATCTGGCGCCACCACTGGCCAGTTTTGTGCAGACACCGATCTTGTGCAATCTGTTGCATTTTTATCAGCGATCAACATAAGCCGTCACAAGTAAGTTGCAAATACTCTGTGATGACCAGAACAATCAGTTTAGTAGAATGATGCTATTCTCAACCAAAGCTGTATAAGTGTATTGCTGACTTCAAAACTTCATACAAGTAGTTTTCCAGCTTAAAGAGAAATTTATGCATCATTGCTGTATGAGTCATATGTGGAATAGATCGAAGCCCACGTACGACAATATTACACAAGCACTTGAAGTTCGTATTCTTTGTATTTGTATCACAATTCGTGGCATCAAAGAAAAAGTCATGAAACAGTGTAGTGGTAGGTATGACAGAGAGAATAGCTGAATGAATTGAATGATCAGGCATCCTTCAGATGCAAAGAAGATTGCTTTTTCACTTATTATATAAATTTGATAAATCAAAAACACATGTGTGGCATATGTCAACTGTCATATGATTCCAGCCATTGCTGTTGATGCCCATCAGATAATCATTGTTATAATTTTTCTACCTTTCAAGTTGTCAGTAAAGATTTATTATCATTGGTTTACGTATTTTCAGGCCTGATTTGTGAACATTTTAGGGTAAATTTTGAATTTTTAATCTTTCATTTGTCGTTTTGGATAGAACATGAAGTGTCAATGCCCAATCATTAATTTTTCTCTGTGGGTGCATGACTATATGCAAATGCTGGAAGTTGAATTGCATAAAATTCAACAACATGATACAGCATTGCTGGTGACAATATTTGATGATTGCTTTCATTCACGACATTGCATGAGACACATGTTCAAAGTGTGTTTGAATGCTATAGTGTGTAGGAATGCTTTAATCTTCTGTTGCATTTTTTTCAAGTCCTGCGAGATATGGACGCTATTTCATAGGCACAGGTTCCTGGCTTATGAGTAATAGGATTATTGGAAAAGCAATGAGGAAACTGTTGCCGCCGATTGCAATAAAACTGAGTGGCTTCCGAGTGAGTGATCCAGGCTATATGATCGGTTTAGTACATGAAATGGCAGCTGTCAACTGGGCGAAGGTAAGCAAAGCTCTATAATAGGTGATAGTAGTGTCTGTAACTGGTTACCTGTGTTTTTATATTGGCTTGCAAATTATTGAAAGTTGTAAGAGGAACGTCAAAGATGTATAGTTAGGGGGCAGCTTAATTAGGATGAAAAAGGAAAACAGCATACTGAATCAGTACAACTCTTTGAAAATTACGTTTAACCAGTTCACCCCTAATGCCACGTAAACAGATCCATACTCACCATTGATAACAATGGGTTTGGGCAAAACCATGTTGTTGAAAGGGTATAACTTCAAATTTGAAGTTAATAAACATTGAAAGTGGTTTGCATCTCTGCCCCTGAGGCCACTGTTCCTGTTTCCTACCAGTCAGTGCATTGTTTGGTGACTGAAGTCAATAAATTTTTGATACTCCTGGTGTCATTGACCCTTGGGAAGCAGCAGATATAGGCATGTCTCATCGCTTTGACTTTCCTTTGTGTACTCTAGGAGTATGAAATATCAATTGATCAGGAAATTGCATCGGATGCCATCCCCCATTGCACAACAACTCTCACATGTTTGATGAGCAGTGTGGGAGTAAACATTTTTGCAAAGTTTTACAATTTTGCAATCTTAGATTCACTGCTGCATTAAGTCCAAATATGACAAATTTCAGACGAATTGATGAGTTTTTATGCAAATGTGCTGGAACAGCAATTACCGATTGTAGGTGTGCTGATACAGATTGAGGCTAATGGTTGGATTTTCGCACTTCCAAACTTTCGTTTAGGCTGAGGGTGGGGGGGCTGGGTGTTGAGGCCAAATGCAATTAGTTGCGTTTACCGTTTGTATTACATTGATTATTTTCTCTAGCTAATAAAAACAAATTATCGAAATGTGTGAGGCTATGGCATCACAAAAACTTAAAACTTGTACTGATATATCATCTGACCATGAGTTTAATCTCACTATATTCATAGTTTGATAGATTGTTACAAAAATTACCATGAGTGGATTGGCGAAAATTGTCTGAAACATAGTTTGATAAATTGTTACAAGAATTACCATGAGTGGATTGGTGAAAATGGTCTGAAACATCGTTTGATAAATTGTTACAAAAATTACCATGAGTAGATTGGTGAAAATAGTCTGAAACATAGTTTGATAAATTGTTACAAAAATTACCATGAGTAGATTGGTGAAAATGGTCTGAAACATCGTTTGATAAATTGTTACAAAAATTACCATGAGTGGATTGGTAAAAATAGAATGATTACTATCTACTAAAAATTCTATTTTTGTTACTTTGTACGAAAGAGCATAGACAATCTTAAATTGATGGCTAAATCACCGTATCCAGTCTTGGTGATTGGCTGTGAAGAAGATAAAGTTGTAGAAGTTGAAATTGCCAAGGAGAAAATGAAACTCTTCAACATAGACCGGATAGAAGATGTCCTGTATATCAACGCTGATGGAGTCTGTACAAATGTAGAGAAAATAGAAAGTAAGTTTATAGGTAGAAGGTAAATTTATCTCATAGTCAACATACACTTGTATACTCAATATGGCCCAGTGCAACTCAAACTTTTCCACATTCTGAAAATGAGTTGGGCAAAATGCTGAAGAATTTATAACGTTTAATTTGCATTGGTTTCAGTTTGGGAATGGGGGCCATACTGAACAATTTTACAAATCCCCATCATCCTAGGGGGCTAAGGTGCTCTTGGAGACAAGGAGGACCCCCTAGGAAAATCTTAATGCTTTGTGATGAAGAGAGGGCCTAGTGATTTTAAGGTGCACAGGAAATTTTGTAAATTGATATTTCATTGTGACATGAGCATTGACTACAAGTATGGTATATAACAGAAGGTGATGTCCCAGACTTTCTCGCTCAAATAAACGAAACAACCCATCATGATCTTCACTGTCTATACTTTACAGTTCTCTGTTAGTTTGCCATCTTGAATCCCATCAAGAAACCTGAGAACAGGCGGGGACATATCACCTTTTGATGACTTATTTGTTTTAAGATTTTACACAAGAGGACCACACCTTATAGTTTGGTTACGTTGTTCTAAAGGGGAAATAATAAGAATAATTTTTTTGTGACTGGTCTTATCATCATCAGATCACAAAGACAAAAGAAGGCGAGGCATCATCTTTGCCAAAGGAGGACACTGGATTCAAAATTCTCATCCGAAGATCATTGCCATGGCAATACTCGATCTGTTGAAGCTGGTACAAAAATGATCAGCTCCACGTAGTATCATAAGTTTCCCTTTGTATTTTCATAATCACCAAGCCAGTGATTATCTTCTAATTCTGTGCTGTGAACTTAGTTGTATAATTACTGAAAGTTTTTGTTGAATATGCGTGAAAGGCCTTTTAATTGTAATAGGTTCAACCCAGAATTTGAATGGATCTCGGTACAAACAAACCCACATGCTTGCAGAAAAGCGCATAGAAATATGTGTATACTTCCATATGTGCTTGTGCACATGGGTTTGCTTGTACTACCATCACGTAATCTTTTTGGGGCATACTACTGAGTCTGCAGGACACATCGCACCATTTTTATTTGGGAGTAGACCCATTGCTTCACAGGATACCAGAACTGAAAAACATCAGTGACAACTTGCAACTTCAATCCAGGAATTCAACTTCAATCAAGGAATGCTATGCATAACCATGCAGGAATGCTGATGGCTGTATAAACTTCATGTCCAATTCATACATCTCAGGAATTATGCACTTCCAGATTGGTACTAAAAATGGGCTCGTGATGGAGCTGCTGTCTTAGTCTTCAACAGTATAGCTCTGGGAAATTCTGATGTCTGTGAGTTAGACATTAGAGTCCCTGTAGTTTTTACTTTTTGCATGCACTTTCATGACTTTGCTTTAAAAATTTGTAGTAATGTCTTAACCCTTTCACCCCCAGTTCCCTGTATACAGGTCCAACTTTACCATAGAAAACAATGGATTTGGGACAAACCATGGTGGTGAAAGGGTTAATGTCATGTGTCATTGCATCCACTGAAGGAT
This sequence comes from Ptychodera flava, assembly GCA_001465055.1. Taxonomy (NCBI): domain Eukaryota; kingdom Metazoa; phylum Hemichordata; class Enteropneusta; family Ptychoderidae; genus Ptychodera; species Ptychodera flava. Next base: position 48,195 of record LD345541.1, read on the forward strand.
GTGTGTCTATATGTAGGAGGAATAAACTGATGAATTTAACTGACTGCATATTTTCTTGGTGCTTCCCAACAGCATGGCTGCAGCTGTACACTATGCTCATTTATATAGTTGCTGAATTCTTGAAAACAAAACATGCTGTAAATTGCCAACAATTATTATATTTTGGATTATATTTACATTTAAAGAGAAAATCACTTTTCAATATCTGATTTCATAGTACTAAAGTTGTGTATATGTATTTGTGAGATATTTATGTGTACGGGAGAATATTAGATGATTAAAAGTGAACAGTACTTAATATCACATAAAAAGAAATGAAAAATCTAAACTTACTCCTAATGTGCTGTAGCATATGGAGCTGGAGACACATGCAAAAGCTGTTGACAAGGTCATACTCTGAATGAAGACAAGTAAATGACTCAATAACCTGTTGAACTCTGACCCCAATGACGTTTGACACCATGTCAAGATTTACATCCAAACAGAGGTCAAAGGATAATCAATTTAAAGCAACTATTGTGACTCTTTGAATTTTGTTCCTGGTTTGGTGGAGGGGAGGGGGGGATCTTGAAATTGTGAGAAAAGAGAAGCCAGGAAATCGGGTGAGTTGCATACATTTGCATAAACTAATACTTCTTTATCATGCAATTTACAACTGCTTGACAAGCTAAGAGATGAACCCAACCAATATTTTAAGTTTGGGTGAAAAAATAAATTAAAATCGAATTAATAATTGTAAAGAAGTGATTTTTGAATGAAATGCCCTGTGTTGGGTGCAGTGCCCCCTTAACCCAAATCCTCAGTTTTTCCATAATTTTTTTTGCAAATCATGTTTTAGTTGGACTAATTCATGAAGTACAAATATTTTTATGTCTGAAAATGCTTCAAGTGAAGAACTAGTACTTCCATTTAAAGCAGTCTTGCCATTCATTTTTGTAGAAATTGGTGTGTTTTTCTCCATTTTGAAACTGAATTTAGTTCCCTCAAACACCTCTTATTTATCGCTATGACAACTCGTTGCTAAGCCTCCAGTACAATATTTGAAAATAGTATTGGTTGAAGTTCTTTTATCTGTCTGTGTTGCAACTGATATTTCCCGCCTTGTTCAGATATATTTTATAGTACGTGTAATTTTTAGCTCACATTTGGTATACCAATGTGAGGTTATCATACCTGTATAAGCTGAAATCGATGGCGTCTGTATGTATGTGTGTAGCGGTATGTATGTACGTAAAGTATGTCCATCAACATCAAAAACATGCAAACCGCTGCACATTTCAGCTTGGTATTTAATGTGCGGATGCATCCTGGGCTATAGATGGGATTTTGTTCAAATGAAGTCTGCATTGCCAAAACTATGCAAATGAGCTTACAAAATGTGAAAATGGTCAAGAATTAATATCTCGAGAACCGCTATTTTGATTACTTTGAAAATTTGTGTGCAAGTACCTTAGGTAAACCTTATACAGTTTTACAAATATGGTGAAGATATCTATAATTTTGAATTTTCGCTGAATTTTTTGGTGATTTTTCTCATTTTCAGTAAAAATTCTCCTTCTCTGAAACCGCCAGCCCAATCGCTCTTAAATTTGGGTTGAATGTTTGCAAGGGTGTTACTCTTGTAATTTGTTGAAATTATGACAAAATTGGGAAAATTACTATTTTGGGGCAATTTTGTCATTTTTGGTCAAAAAATCTTAAAAAGTATTTCCTTTTTAAAGCCCCTTGACAGACAGCTTTTATATTTGGTACACAAATGTACAGAGCTGACAATACTTAGATATGTGGAAATTGTCCTGAAATATACAAATTTGTATTTTTAAGACAATATTGTCATTTTTGGTCAAAAAATTTGTTCTCAAAACTACTTGTCTGATAGCTTTGTAATTTGGTATAAAAGTCCCGAAAGATGTTATTAGATTAATTTTTCTACTCAAAGTGTTGGGAAACCCCCAAATTTGTATATTTTAGGTAATTTTCTCAGTTTGTGACCTTAAATGACCTACACCAATCCAGGATATGTTGTGAGACAGTTTCGAAGGATATGGACATAATTTTGTCATATTTGGTATCAACTTGAAGGAAAATTTGATCCAGGAAACAAAGCTGAGGTGAATTTTTTCATTGCGGACCAACTTTTGCAACTTTTCTACATGAGACACACAAGAACTGATGAGAAATTTGGATCCAGGATAATTCCAGATGTTGTAATCACCCCCACAGTGGAAGGCATTTCACTATCTGTAACTAACTTAAGCGCTGTTTACATTAGAATGATAGCACTCATAGCATTAATTAAAAAATCCCCAAGGTTGTAAATACATTTCCTGTCATACCTTATGTAATACCAAGGGGTGGAACATTTGATAGTCAGGAGGGGGTAGGGTCTGGAAGATTGATGAGGTAGCATTACTTTTTTACCAGATTCCTTGTACATTTTTGCCCACTCCCACCAGCCTTCTCTGTCTATTTTTGTTGTTGACATTTGCTTATGTATTTGGGATCTGCTTGTCCCATTGCTATGGAAGTTGATATGCATGTTCCTAAAGATGACCTCCAGTACCTAAGTCGTAGAGACCTTATTTGCTTTTGTCATTCTTGTTTTTCTGGTTTAAGTATTTCTTGAATGGACCGATTCAAACCAAATGTGAGCACATAAAGTCCTTGACGGTATTTTTTATCACATGTCCCATGTAACTTTATGAAGAGAAAACAAAATAACAGTTTTTAATTGTTAAACATTATTTCTTGATAAGTTTTTCCATACAGCATTCTTGCGAATGATGGTCTAAAAGACCTATAGCTGTAAATTTTATGTCATTTTTCTCGCTTTTTTGTCAATAAAAGTTTCTTATTCTACTCCCTAAAGAATGTTGAGATACACAGTATTCAGCTTGTCAACTCAGCCTCGTTGCCGTTTCCGAGTTGATGTTTTCCCTAGAA
>LD345541.1:54677-65558 GCA_001465055.1 Ptychodera flava
ATAATCTTACGCTGTTCCGAGTAGCCTGGGCATTTTTTATAATATACAATAAATTTAGCCTATCAAAATTACTCGTTTTTACATTGCTTGGATATCGATATTTTTTTCTATATTTTTTTACTTTTGATTTGAAGTCTTTTGATTCTCCATTGGCGGCAGCACATGTACGGTTACAACCGTCATGTGATCACCGGAGTGTGCTTGTAAAATTGTCGGAAAGTTGTTCGGAAGAAAAAGCATTTTGTAGTTAACGGCTGCAGCTCGGGATTTTTCAAGATAACAACCCATTGTACATTTCTTACATCTTTGAAAGGGGGATTACGGTAATCTTTCCTGTGATGAAAATTTTGTGAACGTCTTTGCAATGTGTTTCCATGATGAGTGTAAACTGATTCTCTGTTAGTAAAAATCGTCAGAAATGGTCCAGTGGCCGTGACAAAATAGACTCGGGAGCAAAAAATCATTGCGAGGAAGATAGTAAGAAATTCACATTGCGATATTTGCTGTCGTATTTCTCAACAGGAATAACGCATTTTTACGCATTGTGTATAAGAAGAGCAGGGTGTTCGGCAGTGAATTGCTTCTATCATAATAATCTTGATCACAGCTATTAGGCGAGAAGACAGCGGGCTCTTATAATCGTGCAAAATTATTGATATTATGTCTTTGTGTTGAAAATTTTCGATCGAAGGCAGCAGCTCAACTTCAACAGCCGTGGTATATTGGGAATCGTGTTTATCACTGGACGCAGAACTACCATGCTATCAACATTACGTTCTATACCAATGTACGCCCCTGAAAGTTATAGAGTCAGCTGTGGCATCGGCAGTTTCACATTGGTCGTAATCTTTTCTTATTCTGCCCCGTCTTTTGTACCGTCTAGACATTTCAAAGCTAGAATTTTTTACACAGTGACCTTGCACACAAATGATCATTCCACTGTTTCTGTTGGGGTTTGTTGTTTTTATGATTTGCCCCGTGGCCCCGGCAAAATCTTTTCATACGATACACAGTTGAATTTTTTAAAGGTAAATTAAGTATATTCCCAGTTTGTTGGGTAAAGTTGTCTAGAGAGAAAGGTGGAGTTGACGCTGATAGAGAAGACGTCGGGCCGGCACAGTTGACTGAGGTCCGGTCGGTTTGGGGTCGTTCAGTCCAGAAACCTGCAAAGTTCTGTATCATGATAGTTCGGCATTTGGGTGTTTTAACTCAATTTTTTTTTGACAAAGTAATTCAGTAATAATGTACGCCAGATTCCTTGTGTTGTTTTGCCACCGTCATACGCGTATACGGACGGCTTGAGATTAAAAACGGTAAAAATATTCAGTGCTCGTACATGCGTGCAAAGTTTATTTAGTGACTGTTTACGCAGTATAGTCATCAATACGACAAGGATTTGCCACCACGTAAAGACTGTAATCCTGCATCAATAGTCCATACGAAAATTTTGTGCTGAATCGAAGGAGGTAAAAATTACGGTAGGAAACGTCGGTCCATTTTCCGTCAAAGTTGTTGATCTGCAAAATCTTCAATGTGCACAAACTACATAAGTGGCTGTTATAGGTCTACACGTCCCACGTGCTTTCCACTGTTCATTACGAGCTATGTTCAAAGTGCGGAGTTATAGACATAGGTGAAGTACCGGGTACATTGATTGTGTTCGAAACCTCTACCTGTTTGCTCCTCGTGTTTTTTTGTTTGACTGGCTCTATGCTCTATGTTGCGTACACACATAGCTGTCAGGATTAAGATTTTCTGGGTAAATAGATACACTCAATAGTTTATTCCGCCTCTGATGCAAAGATACACACTGTTTTACATGTGCCACTCCTAGGCCCTGGGATCGATTGCCATACCTTTAAGTTATTTTAACGAATGATGCGGCATATCTTGCGGCAGTACTTGATGAAATTTGATCCTATTTCTTACACACGTATGCACTTTCAATCAACCCTTTCTAGCCGAGTATATTTATATTTGAATTAAGCTATGTAGGACGGCTAACGTCAAGCGTGTGCATATAGCCTATATTAGCTCCAACTTGGATGATAGATAGATAGATAGATAGATAGATAGATGAATGGATGGATGGATGATTGGATGGCTGAATATACGTACATACTCCACACACCATGCACACATTGATGTATTATACCTATGGGATGTAATGTATGTATTGTGGGACAGCTATGGCCCTTTTCATACATTCCGTGAACAAAATATTAAAAAATTCGTATTCATTGCAAAATTTGCAAATGTGAAATGTTACCCTCACCCAGGCTAAGTTTGCATAATTTGAGCCTCCCCAAAGGTCAGGTTTGTATTAATACAATCACCCCCTCCAGTTTCTCCTGCCTATCCCCACTCATAATAACTGAAAATCACCTAGCGATGTGAACCATCGGAATATGCTGCTATGAGGATACTGCTTGGTTTAGAATGTGATTGAATGTTGACATTGAAGGATATGATTTTAGCATAAGAATAATGATGTATGCTTGCCTTGTATTTTTCAGTTATTGTTGGGATAATGCAAACTGGAGGTATGGTTATGCTTGAGTTCGCCGACTCTTTGATTCACCGAGATAGTTTCTATTTTCGACTCGTGTAACTCGTGTGTACAAGTTGTGAAACTACAGATACCGATCCAAATTTTAGAACAAAGTATCATTGTTACAGCTATACATTCACACTCTCAAAACTGCTTTTTTATAGACACCCCAACTAACAAAGTAAAGAACATACACTGCGTTAGAGTTCAAGAAAGAAAGCTGTATTAGCCAATGGTAATTATGTGACAATCGCCAATTCAATAAATGGAAAATAAGTCATGACGTAAACCTAATGTCCATGTTAGCGGCAAGTTGACTTAATTCAGTGTCGGTACAATGGAATCACATCTACATTTTGGTCTTAATCTCCTCCACCGGGCATTGGTTCCGGTGGTAACTCGGCACATTGTTGGCACTGTACATCTCTGTTGTCACAATCTACAAAAATGGAGACATCTCGATTTTAATCGTGGTATTCACATAGATACGAGTGAAATTCAGCAAAAGAGAACAACTGAGTATGTAAACGATTGGAATAAAATTTTATACACAATCCATTAATGGATCCTAACCCATTTATATGAAAATACATCAGACAGAAAGACAGACAAATTAAACACTGACAAGCATTGTCACAATTACTCTACATGAACTTCTCCTGACGTAAATGTAGCAAAAATGAACGTACATACATACATACATACATACATACATACATACATACATACATACATACACACATACATACATACATATCTTATGCAGTGTTATGTCTATTGACGATCAGCAAGCAGTACATAGATATGCTTGAATACTTACTGTAGTACATGCAAATGTAACCCATTTCCATCGAACAAGCGAAGTCGTCCCATTTGTAAGATTTAGATTTACTGTAAGAAAAAGGAGAGGGTAGGTTAACCGTAATTTGTGTCAAAATAATGATTATGACAGTTTTAACTTTGGTAGAACCGACTTAAGATTAAATCAAATTACCTTTTGTACAAATGTAATGTTTTAATGTGTTATTTACATTCTGAGATTTCTTGACAAACAAAAGACTTAAAGAAAAAGTCTGTTACTTTTGTTATTGATTACGATCAGGAAAATATGTGAACCCAAATAATGTTGATTAAGCCTTATATGTACAGGCTGAATATTGAGTATCTCGATATGCTTTGTGGAGTAGAACAAGAAAATTTAAAGATAATAAAAAATCATTCAAAAGTTACAGCTACTGACATTTTAAGAAATAACGGTACAGAACATCGTTACCAAAAAAAATAGCCCGTGTTAACATCAAAATTTCAAAACTCTAGATGGAAGTCTTAAGTGTTTATTTTAAAATTATATTTAAAGGTATAAAGTATGTATAATTACACGAGACACACCTATGCTAAAATGGCCAAAATGTTTATTCAAGGGTTTAAAGGGAGGGTGACGCCGGAACTGCGCGTGTGCGACTTTCTTGTTTGCAAACGATGTACTTTATGCATGATATCAAGATGCATTGCGTCAACATAGCTGCAACATAGTTAACATAGTTTTACAAAATTCATTCTTAACAAACGTACTTTCACTTTCATCAATCGCCAGCGTACCCTAGATCCAATGTTTACATCGGTCGTAGGGGTCCCTGGCAACCTTTTAGCGGAGCTCCGACGACACCCTCCCTTTAACACAACTCTGATTCGCTATCTATCATTAAATCAACCTAAATACCAATTAACGAACTTAACTATTTTTTTCATCTTGTTCACCTTTATGCAGAGGTACATTGAATAATTTTTATTAAGGGTGATCGAGCCAATAAATTTTTTACCAACAATTTTCGTTAGTTTTCTCTAACAGTAAGACTTATATGTGAGGATGAGATTATGACAAAAAATCACTATGTCACCAGATTAATTTGGCAGCAAGAAGGATTTGAAATACACCCACTTTATCCCATTCGAATGACAGAAATTATGAATCTCCCGTAAGCGTTGCACAACCCGATATATTTACTTTCAATTCCTTTCTTCAAATGCTGCACTTGTTTTATTTAATTTACATGTGAACCGCATTGAATAATAAATGAAAGTTAGCTATTTTTCCGCTGTGCATAAGAATTTAAATTATCACTTCTCAGGCCTTCCAAAACAACAGTTAAAGCTGTTGCAAACTTAATGACCACGCCTTATCCATACTTTGTAGTATTATTTAGATTTCTAATCCAACAATTTTGTTTATTTTACATAAATTATTGTTCAGATATTGCACATTATATGCATCAAATAAAAATATTAGGTCACCGGCCTATTTACAATGCTTCATTACTTAACATCAACCCCTCCCCATATGAGAAATGGGAAAAATCACAATTTGATGAAAGAGATGTCCTTTTCAAATTATTTTGATGGGATTTTTAAATACTTTGTAAATATATCGACATTCAAATATTAAAACTTACAACTCGAAGATAATATAATGGTCATTCAATTATCACTTATAAAGTCCGCTTTCATGCTAAAAGCCCTGACAATAAGTTGTATGAAGATAGGTTTTCATCAAAACCACGGTGTACTTTTTACAGTGAGCACGGTCCCGTACAGTGGACGCGTGCGTCGTAGAGTGCGCGTTATATTGTTTGCAGATATGATGACGTAGCAAGTGACTCGATCACCACTTAAGACCTATGGTCCATATCATTACTATACGTGACAACCGCACTGAAATACAGTGGAAGAGAACAAGGAAACCTCTTGTTATAAGGCCATTAAAGAAAATTCTTTGTTTGCCGTCCTGGGATTTTTCGAAAACCTACCAGCCAGCCAGGGAAAAACACACAGAAAAAAACACAAGTGGATTAACATTAGCTGAATTTTTATTTGGTTTCTTTTGGAAAATTAATATTTTTATGTGTAATAGTGATAACATTGTATTTGTTTTCTTAATTTTCTCTGAAAACCTACCAGCACGTAGAAGGCAAATAAAGAATTTTACTAAAGTGCCTTACCTAATTGCCACACAGTCCCTATTATTATGACTGTGGTCACCAAACCAGTTCTGGTAGCAGTTTCCTGTTAGGACTGTGCCATCACGCCAAGAAAACGTTCCTTCCATATTGCAGTCGTCAAGGCCAATCCAGAACCCATCTACCAAATCACCGACGTTTTCATTTTCAATGTTCGTCTCCAGTAGGTTTTGAACGTAGTACGAGTCTACTGTGGCCAGCATCCCGTTGTCTGCACGACAAGCTGCCCTCGCATCGCCATAACTTAGCTCGTTAAGGAATATCTTGTATTCAACACAAAGACAAACTGGCCCATTGGCTAATTGGTGATATAAAAATATAAAATATGTTATTGGTGTGTGGTAAAACATCTACAGACATGCAGCTGCACTTATACCTTTTCCAGGAGAAAAGGTAGTAAGCAAAACGTGATCTTTGTTTTTACAACGATTTGTACGGCAGGATATCTGCATTATGTTTATAGATGATCACGTGACGTCAAACAAACGCCGAAGAAAAATAATGGGAAAATGACACTGTAAATCTTACTAAAGGTAGAATGCGCCTAATAATGTGCCTCTTTTCTGATCTACCACTTGTAGTGGTTCATTTAATTTTAAACTTCTTGGTGTAAGTAAACTTTTCATCCCTTGTAGTTAAACAAGGGATGGCGGCAATTTTAAATTTCCAATATCGGTTAATCTTAACTATTTTCCCCCAATCTTAATTTTTGAATTTGAAAGAAAAATGGTAGAAATATTCCTTGAAGAAAGTTTGAGCAAAAATTTTAAGTCTTTCTCTTTCTAGGTGCATATTACCTTAATACAAAATTTTGAGAAAGATACAATTTGAGTTTGTTGATAAAAAGCAATTATGAATGAATATCGCTACCCCATTACCTTGCAGAGGCATTTAATTGGGTTTATATAATCTGGTATCGATTGGCAAGCAGTTTTTGTCGGATCTATTCGATGGTAACTTTTCAGAACAAAATGCGGTCTCCATGGTAACAACTATGAGTATTGTGATGCAAAACTAACTATCTACAGCTCAAGACATGTGTCATGATTCTTTGGCGAATCAAACAAACAATACAAGGTAAAGCCTTGCCTTCGCACTGTCCTTCTTTTCCGTCGCTATCTTCAGAACTACTAGAAGACCCTCCCCGTCCGTTTCCTCCGTTGCCACCTTCAGAACTACTAGAAGACCCTCCACGTCCGTTTCCCCCGTTGCCACCTTCAGGACTGCTATCAGACCCTCCACGTCCGTTTCCTCCGTTGCCACCTTCAGGACTGCTATCATGCCCTTTATGTCCTTTCCCCCCCTTGCCTCCTTTTCCCCCCTTGCCTCCATTGTAACCTCCATACCCTCCGTGTCCCCATTCTTTGTTGCCTTTGTTATCAGACCCTTTCTTTCTCCATTTTCCCTACAAAAAAGTATATCATTTGAAAAGGTGACAAAATGGATGTTATAACGTGCCTCTCATATCGAACGCCCTGCGTCCTTAGGGATCCAATGGTAACTTTTGGGTGATGTAGTGGGCCACGTAGTAATATCATTTGACTGAAACTTATCTAGTGCTGCTGTAAAACGTGTCGTTTTTAGCTCACGTGTTCACACACGTGAGCTAATGTCATAACGATGTCTGTCTGTTCGTCCGTGTTTTTGTGTGTGTGTGTGTGTGTGTGTGTCTGTCTGTCTGTCTGTCTGTCTGTTTACACGATAACTCAAAAACGCCTATACAGATTCAGGTCAGATTTAGTAGACAGGTACCATATGCTACTTGCAAGAACTTATAAGATTTTGGTTTATGTGGCTTGCATATTAATGAAGTTATACGATGTCATTTTTCTCATATAATGGTTTCCCTATGCACACAGTATTGGCAGTGTCGACATATATCAAGAAATACCGCACAAAATTTCATAAAACTTTCACAGTTGACAATCTCAGAACATTATAATGATACTGTGAGTTCCATGTCAATTATCTGCTCATTTGCATATTTAATGAACTTTTGTAATCAGTGACATAACTCTTAAATTCCTGCATAAAATTTGATGATACAGCCAACAAATATTGATCTGATATATTTAATTGTACTGAGAAATATTGAGCAGTGTCAAGTTAATGAATAGCTCATTTGCATATTTATGAAGTTTTATAGTTAGTCATATAACTCCGAAATAACAGCACCAAATGTGATGAAATCTGCTGCAGATACTGATCCGACAGATATCTAACTGTATTATAAAGCATTTAGTAATGTCAAGTTAATTAAGTGTTCATTTACATATTTAATGAACTATGTAATTAGGTATATAACTCTAAAATTACGGCACCATATTTGTGAAACCTACAGATATTGATCTGATAAATATCTAATTGTGCTATGAAATATTGAGCAGTGTCAAGTTAATTATGGGTTCATTAACATATTTAATGAACTGTAAAATTAGTGATATTACCCCAAAATTACAACATTAAATTTGATAACACGTGCTACATATGTAGATCTGATAGATATCTAATTGTCCCATGAAGCATTGAGCAGTGTCAAGTTAATAAACAGCTCATTTGCATATTAAAATAAAACTTTGTAAATAGTGATTTAACTCTAGAGTACTGTGCGAAAGTTGATGAAACCTACTACATATAATTATGTAACAGATATCTGATTGCTCTGTGAAACGTACTACTATTAATGAACCTATTTTAAAACACGTGAGCACATTCAGTTCACATCTGGTAATTAGCTTATATTACAAACCTCTGGTAAAATATTATCTAGGGTCTATGGTTAGCTAGAGTCAAGGGATTCACTCATTTAAGATTTAGCTAATTCAAACACTTGCCCGCCGAGGAATGGTCAAAGTGCCATCTTAACAGCTAAATTAAGAACCTGCTAAGTCAATTTTCCAGTTTGCAAAAAGCCATTCAGCTAATTCAATGTGTCTTACAGTATTCAACTTGATTCAAATTATTAACTCTTTGAGGGCTGTAATTTTTTCCCGCCAAAATTTTAGTGCAACATTTTACCAATTTTTTTATGAATTTTCCTGTACTCTTTTATCATTTAGGACCAAATGGAAATCACATTTCATTGGCTACAGTTTTTTCTGAAAATTTTGGCAAAAATCTGAGAAAAATTGACTGCGGTCTAGGTTATAAAGGAGACAAAATAGACTTTGGCGCTCAAAGGGTAATGCGCCGTCAAAGTACGAAAATCGGTTTGCTTTTACGGAATTACGTTTATCACTCGATGGAAGTGAGGCATTGTTTGTCGTTTGGAAATACATGTATAGCGAAAATTTGGTATGAAAATTAAGTGGGAGAAGCATGTAATACAAATATTCTAATACCCCAAAAGTGACACTGTGCCCTCGAGGAAGTTGGCTCCTTGTCGTTGTGACGTTGGGTAAGTAGTCACCTGCATGATCTCATATTTAAAATAATATTTAAACCATCTGACATGGCGCTGTCATTTTATTTAAATTACATTCTCTGTCAGAAATAGGTTTTGGAATAAATCCGTAACTCTGGTAACTCCAGTAAGCAATGATGCATACTGTAAGAACTAAGACCTTGCTCATTTTTGCACTCAGAAACTCTCCGAGTCACTGTCGCCGTGCATTATAGATGTAGAACACTAAGAATCTTGTAGTGCACATTTATTTTGATGTTCGCATGCCTTACTTTGAGATGGACGAATATCCTGAACAGAAGCAGCAAAGGCATTTTTTAAAGATAAACCCGTACAAACATTTAGTATGTTATAGAACGTTTACACAGAGTCAACTCATATATATTGACCTTCGTGTTTCCATGATTATGCTCGTCCGGTGTCATTTCTTTGACATACCTGAACTTATTTTATTCAAACTTGGCATGAGGCCAAGATGCTATAGAGTACACACATATGAACTTCTCTTTGTTTTACAACACGATCCAATAAGGCCATCTCGACTCTTGTCAACACAAATCTTATACGTCAAGAGCCATTCCTCTACTGAACAGTATGATGTGCGCCTAAACATTTGTATGTGTGTGTTTGTAAATTTGCTTCACGACATCATGTAATATGGACCTGGTGGCAACTATGTTTTGACGTTTGTCATGCGAATACCCTTTACACGGATATAGCACAACAGCTCCATTTAAAGCTTGCAGAAGAATGGCGTATGAAAGAAGGCATGTACTGGCACTTCTCGTTACGTGTACGAAAGTTATTCATGAGTTCACCCATCTTTGCTCTAGTGACAAGCCAACTGAAATAGTTTTGGATGGATACATAGAGATACACAAGTTGTTACAGACAAAGTTATTGAAATGTGTTCTACGAGAGAGGCAAAACAGGGTTAAAGCTGAGTCTGTGCTAAGGACGAGTTGAAAAAGGTCGAGTAGGAGGGTCAAGTTGATTTTAAGACAGAGTTGGTTCAGGCAAAGGTGAGTTCAGAGTGTTTTGGCCGCCTTGACACGACCACAGAGTCAAAAAATAATTAATGAACTCGTTTTAAAAGCAAAAGAAAAGCATGTTTATGTTTGTACTTACAGACGTTCCTTGTGTATCACTGATGAAGATGACAAATATGAAGACCACGAAAAAAATGGCGCACAGCTTCATTGTTAAGGCGGTGTCTGCAGATTTTACATAAGAAATATATGGCAATCGATTATCGTTGTCTATGCCATACGACCAATGTAAACACTGTATCCAAGATACGATGTGATTGATTAAAGTTCAAACATGTCTATCATAATCTAGTTCGTATAATGTAAATGTTGCAGCTATGATGAGGTGCATGTAGATATTATGTACGATATACATTGTTTGTAAACAAGAAACTCGCAAAGGCGCAGTTCCGAGTTTCCCTTTAAACTAAGAACAAAACAGTGAGTATCGCGAGTGCATATTAATGGATAGATTTAGGTGCCTTTAGCTGAAAGTTGCAATATTACAAATTACTCATAAAAACGAGTGTGTAACTTAAAAAGAAAAGCAGATGAGCTTACATTTGCAGATTACACGGACATTACTTCACAATCCAATTATTCCAAATTAGTTCCAATCGTGTCATTAATGTATGAGTTCTATCTCAATAATAAGTTCAATATTTATTGAGGTTTAAAAACGTCTGTGCTTAAAAATGAGAGGTATTTGTTTAGCCTAATATTTGGTGACTGCCTTCTCAGGCAAAAAACCTCGGACCTTGAACAAATTCTACCTTAAAAACAGTAAAACCTCTGTAACCAGAAAAACGTCTTTCCTCGAAAGGTTTGATAAGTAGTGTAGAAGGCGACTCGAAAGTGAAAGACTTAAACGTTGCTGAAACTTTC
>LD345541.1:66218-89442 GCA_001465055.1 Ptychodera flava
TGAACGGACGGACGCACGGACGGACGCACACACGCACGCACGGACGCACGCACGGACATGACCAAACCTATAAGTCCCCCCGGACGGTGTCCGTGGGGACTAAAAAAGCAAAAAACCAAAAAAAAAAAAAAGAAGTGAGACGGCGAACAGTTTTCTAACAGTTAGCTTCAAAATTAAACTTAACAAGATGGTATATCAGAAAGGAATGGTAAAAGTTTGCGAGTCCGAATGTCTGTCCCCGAGACGCATTCTACTCAAAGGCAGCAGGTGTTTCGAAATGGAAAGTTTTAAGCTTCTGCTCAATTAACTATGCTCTGGGGGAGTTCAAACCATTGTCTTTGTAATCAAGGGTCATGGTGCAAATTGTAGTATCAGACAAAGTATCTAAAATTTACCGATACTTGAAATTTAAAACGGCGGCCATTCCATAAACATTGAGTTGTCGATATTTACAACAACATGAAGGAAGAAAGTTTATTTTGTTGCATATCATTCAAAAAACCTTCACTCCAGTAGGCCAGCTTAGTGGTTTACAATACTTTCTGGCAACCTTAACTATTTCGTACAATTTCAAGGCTTGCGCGCTGACAAAGCTTTGCGTTATAAATTTTGCGATTATCAATCATTTACATCTTACTCGTATAAAAGTAACATCTGGAAGGTACGCAATGTTAAATTTTTCTTGATTGCATATATTTGTGTCGAGTTGACTGCTAAAAGATCATCAAACCACAGTGGTTAGATATTATGAATCAGAACATTTTGCAAAATTTGAAAGAAAGACTTACTGCTGAATTAATTATTAAAAAGCAAGACAAACCCAAGACAAGACGAAATTTGCCGAAGGGGTTTATCAACATTAAACTATAAAGCACTGGCAAGCTTTCATCTTGAAATTGAAATAGCACGTCCACGGACAACTTTGATATATGTTGGATTGTTTTATGCGAGTGAAGACATCAGAAAATTTGCAAGCCGTAGTTACCTCAGAAAACGATCACATTTTTGTGTTCGCACGCTCTCTGCAGGATAATGCGAGATAAACACATTAGTTTCTTACCTTTCTTTAGAAGTCAGACTCCACCAAACCCTGCTTCTTTGTCGTTGATGTCGATGGAGAATTCGAACGGACACTCGATTTATCCCGCGTTATGCTGTCGTGTCCTTTCTCCATTCGTACACGTAGCCGAAAACCTTTCGTCAATTTTCAAACCGTCATTAGAAAATATCCTCAGCGAAAATATTGTTTAGCTTATGTTTAGGCAACAAACCCGTACGTTCTCTTCGAACTTTAATTAACTTTTAATTTATTGAGGTTGATTGCGTTGTCTATTGGCACGCACATGGCGCACGAACACCACGTGATGCATACACTCTCGCCTCAGCGTCCTACCGTACAACTCTTTGTTGTCTCTTGTTGTCTCGTCGACTCTTTGTTGACGCATAATCATCCAATAAGTTCAATTAAAACGATTTAGTCTGTAAACTTCGTCAATTTGAACGTTAATATCTGTTACGCGTTTGATTCTTGAATACCATGTATTCTGTATCGATACTAATAATTTCGACATGTAACTAGCAACAGAACGTAAACGAACATGAAAGAACAGAACACAGAAATAAACTTTCCGCCATTATGGGCCTCGATGATTCACCTAAATGATTCATTTCAGAGGACGAATATTTCCGTTGATACTGTTTTTTTTCAGTAAAAATTTGTTCAATTGTTTTTGGCGGTACTACCAGTCGTCACAGCTGTCAAGATAAACTTTAGAAAGCGTCTTCATCATGCAATCATTAATTTGCATATTATACGCGTACTACTTTGGAACGATAACTTTGTCACTGTGTGGTAGGAAGTGCCGCTCAGCCGCCATAGTTACGGTTTCAGAACAAAAATAATGTAAAAAATATTTATATCCCGTGGCAGCGTTTCTCCATTTTTAAAGGTATTGTAGCCTTATTTATACATACTTATTGAAATTTCTGTCACCTGTAATCTATTGAAAGAAATGTGTTCTATGGATTTTTCTATTTTGGCAAAAATTACAGGAACTATATGAAATGCGACGAAGCTATAAACATCTAATCTCTGTATCCAATGTTATGGGTGTGCATTAGATTTCCAGATGGCCCCATACAGCCGCGATCGATTGTTATCTGTGCACATTGGTATTTCATTGCAAGACATGTGGCATATTTTGCCTCGGTTGTCGTCGTTAATACACCGTGAGGCGTGATAAAATCGACAGACCAGGTCTCTTCTAAGAGAACTTGTTAAAGGGATACAGTCGTTGGAACTGCGCTCAAAGGTCGTATGGGTCCCATACGACCAATGTTTACACTATATCCCATGTACGATGGTGATTGATGAAAGTTAAAACATGTCTGTAATCATTTACATCGTGTAATTTAAATGTAGCTGCTATGATGATGAGGTGCATCTAGATATCGTGCATGAATTACATAGTTTAGAAACAAGAAACTCGCACATGCTCAGTTCCGACGACTGTTTCCCTTCAACAACTGACTGCTGCAATATAAGACGTTTTAAAGGATGCGATGATACAATGGATGGGATATCCATTATTGCGTCATTGAGATGCTTACAAAGGAATTGAAACACGAATCTTTGCACAGAATCACGATGGGAACTGTTAATATAGTCCGTAAGTTTATCGGTACCACAAGATACACACGCATATCTTCTTGTGCCCTGCATGGCCTATTCTCGGTATGACAGAACGGAACTGGGACATTTCAGCGTGTGAAGAAACGGATTGCGGCCTGAGTGAGATATGACATTAACCACGGAACCAAAACAGCGTTCATTTCATTCCAAACGCACTTTTTTATGGCTGTCCGATACCGATGTGAACAAATCACATATATTTTCATTCTGTCCAGTCTGTGACTCTTATTAACCTGAACAGTGTGTTTTCAACATGAAATATGTCAATTAAACAGGGAATCTTATCAGCAGTCGCCTTGTACAGATGTGTCACAAACAGCTCTCCTTATTATTTATCTTTGTAATGTACTGGTTCCCCAAAGTCATGTTAACACTTATCAGACACGTTCAACTTGTCAACTTGAATTCTATGGACCTCATTGTCAGAAAAAAGTATTCTGTATCAAGCAACAAATGTGTGGAATTCGTCACTCACAGAAATGACATCCACAGGAAACAGAATGTGGATTAAAGATTTCTTTTCAAAGAGTACGTTAAGAAAGAATATTCCAATGTAATTTTTCCGGTATGTTTATGAAATATGTTCATTTTGGGAAAATCATACATGTATAATCTGTTGATTGCCTTTTCCCGCGGTTTATGTCAATTTACTTTGATTTCTTTTGTATACTATAAGTTTTATGAGGTTCGAAGAATTATTTATTTTCAGTTAAACGGTTTCTCGTTAAAGTGTAAATAAATAAATAAATAAATAAATAATGTTATAAAGCATGACTTCTTTTTTCCGATATAGATTTTATAGTTCAGTCGATCTTTGCCGTTATGCCGGCCAACAAATTATTTCAGAATCAAAGCATTGTCCATGTTTTTTACCCTTTTTCACGCCACTTGCGATATTGGCTTTCAACAATGGAATAAACTTTGGTCTTATTTAGAGTGGTGCATGGATGCAATTTACTTTTTAATTCACCTACAACACAGCACCAGTGACAGTGTAAATGTTGAGAGAAACGTTGGAATGTATTTTGAGCAAAGACTGGTATACGTACTTTCAAGCTCAACAGCCATATCTACTTCGCTGTTGGACGGAATAGTTATGCCTGACAAACGAAATTTCCCACGCGATAACTTTTCATACTGTCATATTATTTGACACTCAAGTACAATACTTCACCGAGCAACTTTTCCTAAAAATCGTGCCGGCTTTGCTGCCAAGACAAACAGCGCCCTCTGAAATCCGAAGGAAAGTGATTCCCTGATATTAACAGAGTCAATCAGCTCCAGACATAAAACTTCAGACATCAGACATGACAGATTGATCATCAGACATCATGTAGGCGGACCAACACTACCGGAGAAGAAGAGAAAAATTACATGGCAATTGACGTTGTCTGTAAAACCCCAAATTTTAACACGCAGCGCGGCATATAAGTTTTTTGAAGTTCTGTAAAGCATAACTCAAAAATATTGTTTATTTACTATATATATTTATTTGACCTCATTTAATGAGGGTAGCCTGGTAAACCCGAAAAAGAGTTTATCTCTTCGGGCTATACAATGCAAGATGCGAGGTAAATGAATATTCCACATTGAAGAATCATTAGCATGAAATTTCAATACCGAAACAATTCTCATTAATATAATTTTCGTAAATGCATACTAATATACCTCGCTTCTTGCACAAATACTTATTAATTATTAATCCCCTTACAGTATTATACTTATTAATCCTGTTACAGTAGCTCCAGGGCCCTGAAAGAGGGGACAACAAAACTTAAGATTTACCCGATGAACGGGTTTTGATACTACAGTGTCTTGCCGAGTTATATCATAGACATTCTACGGTTATATGCGTCTGTGATCAACACAACTGATGGCGCTGTATCGTGCAGGTCTTGCTATTGGCAAACTTCCTACAACTAGGAAGGGGCGTTACTATGACAATCGAATAAGCTAGATAGGCTCACGTCAACAGCATACAGATGAGCGGCTTTTTTTACAGAATCACAACATAATAAGAACAGTGCATGAAAACCTTAGCATGGGATTGAACCTTAGCAAAAACTCGGGCCCCATCGTTTTGCCTTAGTATACATGTAAAATAGTGTCGAGCTCGATGAAAGCTGGCAGCGAAACAAACTGGTTAATAACCTCACTGGAGACTGGCAACATAATATTGTGAATGAAAGCTTTCAATTAATTACATACTGACATATGTGCAGGGTACAGTCTTCCTAACCAACGCATGAGTGACGTGACGGTCCTACAGTATGTGTGCAGTCTGTTGCCATCAGCTTCAATCGCATGGACAAATCAGGATAAGCGGATACAACTAGCACTATCTTTATGGCGTCGTGGGATTGGCACTTCCAGTTCTACGTGTAAAAATGCCGTTTGTGCCATTTCTATCGAGTTGACTACCTAACTTTGATTCTCAGTCAAACCTTTGATGAAAAGAAAGCGCGCTCGAGGTCGCTTGTAAGTCTGGGCTTACGAGCTCCAGGATGTGCGTAGTTGTGAGATGGATATAAGCTTTAAAAGGAAATGTCAATCTACATTTATTGAAGATCACAACTGGTGTCTATCTGTACACATCTCATCAGAATCCGGGTGTCATTTTGGCATTGGTTGAAAAATACATATAGGCCTATGTCACAGGGAGTAATTTGATGGGGATATACCACTCATGCAGTGAGATACATTTTTAACATTCGTATTGAAGTAAGGTTTGACATCAATACGTATGCAATTACGGGTTGGCGATATGCCTTATGTGTCTTAAACATTAGCAGTGTCGCTGTGCATGCTAAGCCGTGACCGTAGATTTTGCCTGGCCTGATGCAAAACATTTGCGGTGAAAGGCAATTAACATGCCATTATGCAAATATTTCAGACCTATTAATACGTTGATTGGGGTCTTCTCGAGCAAATGCCTAGCTCCCTAGATAATTCCTACATAACAAATACCTGAAATTATGATTTTCATTATTTTTACTCAAGCTTAGATCCGGGAACAATTTACCAGCAATATTTCTCATGTGAGCATGTAGTCTATTCGTTGAGAAAGCAGCGTAAGAGCTACACACAAAGTCACCATAGACACATCCTCAGTAAGCTTGAAAATCACTACCCAGGTACTTTCAGTAAAAAAAAAACATTATTCATCTGGAGTGAGGACTAAGCACAAGGCTTTCTTAAATTTCAGTAACACTGAGTAAAGTCTTAGAATTTTATTGGGGTGCCACACACACTGAATGGCTCAAAGCATAGAATGTGACCTAGGTGTCTGACGCCATCATAATAGAAGGAGAAACAAATAATTTCATGCTCATTTATCGACGACAGGTATTGATATAGAAACCTTACTACTTTGACTTATTCCGCCACAGAAGATCATCCTTAAAATTGAGTAATTCCCTGTCTGCGAACGAGGGTGCTATAACGTGCTGATCGACCGCGCGTTTCTTTCTTTGCGCTGTAGGAACTTTCGACTGCACGAAAGATGGCCTTCGTTCTCAGACTGATGTTCTTGACATCGATATTTGGAGGGGCGAAAATTTTGGATGTTGTAATCATTCTTCACTGTAATCCCGAATGAATGTCAGTTATATTTACACCCTATGCATCGGAGAAATGACAAAAACGGTAACAAAGGGTTGCTGAGCCGTTACGTACTATTGACAAGAAGTTTTAGTATGCCTTCACTGAATCTAAGCTCCTGATTGGCTAAAGTTTGGATTTATCTTCAGAAGTGGAAGACTCGGGCCTCGAACAGTGAAAAACAATCTTCGGCTAATGGGTCTGAGAACAAAATTGAAGAGCTTAGTATTTGAAAGGATGTGGTATGAGAAAGGGCTTTCAAATTCTATCTTCCCTCTTCCGACTACCACTTGAGGGGGCTCATTTCAAAGCTGTTGATGAAGAAAAAGTTTTTAGTCTTAGTTTTCCGAAAATCGAAAATTTTATTTTCCCCACAGAGATAATACAGGGATGGCGGCCATTTTGAATTTCAAATATCATGAAATCTTAGGTAATTTGTCTCTCTACTACCAAAGTTTGCACGATGCCCCCCCCTCATTTTTATTCTTGCTTTGATAAGAGAATGGTCGAAAGTATAATTGAGGAAAGTTTGAGCAAAAGATTAAGTCTTTCACTTTCGAGGCGCATACTACCTTAAGGAAACGCGTGCACGAGGTCTGATTGCCATAGTGACTTGTGCAGTTTCCTGAATAAAAACCTGTTTCACATTAACATTATATTACCGTAGTGCGCATAGCATAATAAGATTACGCCCTCAATATTGACTCCCCATTTTTGAGAAATTCACGGGAGTTGTGTGAACAATGAATCGATAAGAGCATACGTATCATTCGTTCCTAGTGTTATGTATCAGTATGTTTAACACATGTGAAATGACAATGGTACAGTTGATGTTCAATAACCGCAAAAATTCAACCTTTTGTGTGTATCTCGGTCACCTGTCACAGTTAGTTATATTACCCACAATGCTCCGCGGTCTGTACACACTGAGGCCACTCATTGAACTGAAGCAAATTTCTTCTGTACACAGAACAGCTTGGTCGATATCTCTAAATTCTCACAGCATCGTTTTGGTGGACATTTTATTCTCATTTCCCAATTTGAATGATGAGAAGATGAAACCTATAGCCAAGGAGGAGATAGCAATTACGCAATGTTTTTAACATATATTTTCAATAGCCATGAACAATCGTAAGGAAACTAAGGGCATAAGTTTCATCTGTGCAGTCTGGTCCCCTGTCCCATTTCTACCGCTGGCTGCGCTACTCACGAAAACAGGCAGAGAAAAAGTATGATTTCAATTTTCGAAGTACGTAACGGTGAAAATATTTCTCAGACCAAACGCTTTAAAATGAGCTCCCCCCCACAAGCTGTAGATCAGAAAAGAATGGTAAAAGCTTGAGAGTCCGAACATCTGTCCGTGAGGCGCATTTTACCTTAACACTAATCTCATGGTATTTTAATCATCTTGACTCGGCTAATGTCTATTGAATACATCGTTCGACCCGATTAAACAGTACTGTACCACAAACAGCATTGTACAAAAAATGCTTGCAATAATGTTGTTAAGTCAGCTTATTTTCAGAGAATTCATTTCTGATCAATTAAGGTGTTCCCTTTAAACGGAATCGTTGTATTCTATGCCTATCCATGAATTTAATTTTGACATCACAAGTCAAAGCATAGCTTAGCAAAATATCGGCTCGGTCTTAAAGGTTGGAAAAACAAATCGTCTGAACACACCGTGTAATCGAGTGTAAAATATAATATCATAAAATCGTGCAGGTCTCCAGGATTTCACAATAAGGTTCATAGTAGTCGAATTTTTTGAATTGAAAGGTTTTCAATTTATGGTAAAGCTGCTAACCATATTACACAGACGGTATAGCCGACAGCTTGGTTCAATTATTCATAGAGATACCAGACAATCGCCGGGAATATTTAGTTTTCTGTTCTGAAAGCAAGTGACCATCCGTACCATTGTGTGAAATTTTGCAGACGACAATTTCGCGAAATGTAACCAATTAAGCGCAACCGCCAAAAATCATCACTGTTGAATGGGAAACATATGGCTCCCTAACAGGCCCAAGAGTCACAAAGGACCGTAGGTGAGCCTTATCATAACTTTCTTTTCAAGTCTATCAAATGAAGTTTGATACATTGTAATTTTAATGACACGTCATCATAAACGTTGTCTGACAGTATAAATCAGTGTATACTCACTGCCACTTTTCAAGTTTGAATTTACCCACGCAAGAGACACACCTGTCACCTGTGCAGTCGAAATTAGGTAAGTTAATTTCAGGCTAGATTCCAAAATCTGGGTTACAGTATGCTCATTGTCGTTGATAAACGCAGAAATCTGCAACCCTTTACAGGGGCAAAGTAGGCTAGTTCAAAGTGATTCCTGTTGATATAAAGTGCATGATACGTGCATCAAGTGTACGATAATGATATTGGACACCAGGACACATTTGAATTACTTCAGTAAACTTAAATGTTAGACTGTTGAGCATAAATCATATCAGGTGAAGTCACATGAGACTGATGGAAAATAACACCAACACTATATAAAAAGCGATACTGCGACGAAATATAAGGGTGACACAACTGAATAACTGCCAACGGTGATGGCATATTTTCATTTCATCCTGCTAAACGTGAATACTTATATGAACTTATGCTTTTTCTTGCCACTGGCAAGAGTGATTGGTCGTTATTTTTCCTCCTTCAGGAAATGCCTAAAATGATGCCAAACGCCGTCTGTTTACTTGTAATTTCTTTTCTCGTGGGATTAAGCCAGGAGACCTCAATTAATGTCGTAAGTAGATTTTCTACAGTGATTTGTCTAACTATTTGGCTTTATTCATTCGACATTTCATACTCCGAAATTCACATTCTTTTTAATCTCTATATACGTATACTTCGATAGACTTTTTATTTTTATTTAGTCAAATAATTCAACTGAGAACATTTCATCCAACTAACACAAAATTTCACGTTTAAAAGCAATCTTTGAGCGACAAAGTCTCTCTTCTTTCAGCTTTTTATTCATTAATTGTGTTTGATATGAAAATTAGCCACTGTTGTCTGACTACGTGAACCATGCTGAAATACTGGTCAACTGTGTTCAACTTCGACTCCGCTTGCAGCCAGACAAGATTGAACATTCTATGAAGATTTTACAGTCTGTACTAAACATTCACGTTAAAAAGTTCAAGTGTACAATTTTCACCATGCACAGCTAAACATACAATGTTTAGCTGTAAAACATACAACGCTATGTTTCATAAAGTTTGGACCTCATTCAAGCTTTAGTAATTTACTCTTAAGTGACGTGACGTTAATATAGATAAGGATAGCAGTTCGAATAGGGAAAATCCACTTTGTCCAGAGGTTACAAACGAAGACACCTCTTTGCATTTAGCCAAGAGGCAATGTGTGACGTTGCTGAGGCACGTCCCGTCGTCATTTTGTACAATGAGGTAGTATGTAATCGCATGCACTACTCACTGAGTGACATTATTTAGTATTCAAAGTATTCTTTATATCACAAAAAAAGGTAAAAAAAATTGCCCTTTTAAGATAATCACGATCGGCTGACGATTTTGTAACCGTCAGACTTCAGGTACGGATGCTCTTCAGGAAACGCGCTAGCACACACAATTATTCATACATAAATACAGACATTATAGATAGACAAATAGGTACATACATATACATACAGACATACAGACAGACGGCAGACGTGCGTACTTACGTACATGCATGGATACATAGATACATTAGATACTTAAAAACTGGAAACTTTCGAGAAAAACAAGTTTTCAGGGATGATACTTTCTGAATAATATATTAACGCGTTCGCGAATTCCTTTCGTACCGTATACGCTATACGTTAGGCGGAGCCAACCTCTTCGATTCTATGCACATGATTTTGAATTCTTTATCCCCCTGTGCATTTTACACACACACAGACACAGACACACAGACACACACATGCGCACACATGCGCACACACAGACACACCTAGACACACACATATAATATATATATATATATATATATATATATATATATATATATATATATATATATATATATATATATCAAAGTATACATATGTCCTCTTTGGAAATTACAGTGCTCGATGCGGAAAGCAGAGCTTTATAAATAGTAACACAAATTTCTTCAAGTACAAAGTTATAATATCTGTTACTTTAGTTCCATGGAATCTTCAGACAGAAGTAAAAGGATTCTTAGCAACACTCTCATTTATATGTCTGGGACGTCCCATTCTATTTGTAGGTGGTGTTAAAATTGGATAAATAATATTTGTTTTGGTAGCGACATTTTTGAAACCAGCTCAGAGCGTTTGTTTAACAACGTAGATTTGTCATATTGATAATGTGCAGTTTTTCTGATATACAAAGATTACATCGCTTGCTTATGTTAGAGTAGCGCGATGCTTTAATTTGTCAATAATTGACCAAGAAATGTCAAAGACATGTGTATATATACATATAAATATATATAAGGATGCATGAAACTTAATGTATTACTTTGTTTTTGAAGTAATTTTTATTGTTTAATGGATAGATAGTAGATAGATAGATAGCAGATAGATAAATAGATAGTATTACATAGATACATAGAGACATAGATAGATAGATAGATAGCAGATAGATAAATAGATAGATAGATAGATACATAGAGACACAGATACATAGAGACACAGATACATAGAGACATAGATACATAGATATATGGAGACATAGAGATGGGGATGTTGTTTCAGTACATGTTAACAAAGACATAGATACATAGATATATGGAGACATAGAGATGGGGATGTTGTTTCAGTACATGTTAACAAATGGATATCGTCATTTTAATAGGGGTTTCCAGAATTGAAAAGCAGAGAGATAAATGTTCGCAGTGACGATAGTTCAAGTTCGAGTAGTGAGGAGGATGACGTCACTGCCATCAGCGGTAGGTGCCAAGGAAGTATATTTTCAACCCTACAATCCTACGATTCTTTTATTGTATGTAGCTTTGTAACAGACTAGCAGAGAAAAATGAGTACCAACAGTCTTATTGTCGTGCAAATCGAAAGCGTTCTTGCTTTGCTTTGGAAGCATCACAGACAGTTAGGGCTATTTTGAATTTCGAACGCTGAGAAAGTTTGGGTAATTGGCCTTATTTTATTGTTCTTGATTATGAAAAAAGTTCAGTCGAGCAAAGGAGACACAAGTGTTTAGCCTGTTAGTCATTTCGAAGTGTGTTGTACATTTCAGTGAATGGGGCCAAATGATAAATGTAATGTGTAGCCGGTAACCCGATCTACAATCGATAAACCAGCTGACTTAGGAATTTTTTCAAAAAACGTTGGGTATATACACATCCTTTAAATTTTACGGTATTTTATGGGTCAGAGCTCACAAAACAAAAGAAGTTTTTAGCATTATTTAGTTGGCTTCTTCAGAGATCGATCACCTTCATTAAAGGACTCGATGTCAGTGCAAATCCGTGCATTGCTTTGAATAGGAACATCCGGGGAGTAAACGGGCCGGGTAAATGATGTGCAGACCGGTTTCCATAGTTACCTGGTCCGGTGAAGCCCCTCGACGTTTTTGACGTCAAGATAGACGCTTAACACCAGATGTAAAATATCCGCGCGCGCACTGCTATTTTGACCATGGTAGACGATTAACACCAGATGTAAAATATCTGCGCGCGCACTGCTATTTTGACCATAGTTTATGTGTATATATATATATATATATATATATATATATATATATATATATATATATATATATATATATATATATATATGCATTAGTCGACTGCTGTTCACTTTCCTTGTCGCTCACTATATAAAGCTGAACATTTAGTTTCAACATACTGTTATCGATTTTTATCATCTTAAATCTCCAGAGACAATTTGTTTCTGTTCATCATTTAAAATCTTCGCCACGCGAGAGACTCGAGCAGATGCCAAAGCGGCATGCGAAGGGTTGGGCGGGATGTTGGCCGTCATTTCCGACGAAGACACATACTTAGCGGTCACCGGAGAACTGAGAAAGCACAGACCATTGAGCACGGCCTTCTGGATTGGATTGAGTGACCTTGACAGCGACGGAGAATTCGTTTGGGAGGACGGAACTGTCTTGAAGAATAGGTGTTTTAGTGTCTGGGAAGATGGTCAACCATCCACTGAAGATTGTGTGATGTTGAAGTAAGAATCCCTATAGTATTATACTTTCCTTTTAGACCTTTATAGACAAGTGATCTTACAACTATTTTTCTACTCTTTTAATGAGCGTCCGGTTTACTCCGACAGTAATATTCTTCGGGGCTCACATAAAAATCATGAAATATATATACAGTCACGGTGACGTGTGTACATGTACATAAAGCAGTATAAAATGGTATCTCGTTTTCATTTATACCGCCATTGTAAGTTTAAGTGACTTCAAAACATTACTCCTGACAGCTACTGAGGAACATTTTCTTGACAAACTCTCTTAACAAAATGTTTAACTTGCGTTCATTTCATGCACATTTTACTCCAGATTGTAAACTATTCCACACTCTTGTTGCTCGGTAACGAATCCTCTTCTGACCAGCGTTCGAAAAGCATATTTGGTATGGAGCTAACAAACTGCTAACAAATTATCTCCACCTGTTTAACAGACTATGTCGTTAACTCTAATGTACACTTCTGGTTTTCTTGTGTAATGCGCGTGCGTTTATACAAGATATCTGTTTTATTCCGGCAATGCTCTACTGTTACTGCACGATAAGCGTCTTGGCCTACTTGTGATATTATTTGGTACAAATATGCACGTACTACACCAAAAAATTATCGCGTACTAGATAATTTTATTAAAAAAGGGAACATTTGTGCAAACTGACATACAACGTCTTTCCTTATCGAAAATCTAACAGGCAGAAGCAAAGGAGAGGATGATTTAAGTTTACACTTAAAGTGTAAACGCGCGAGTTTAGAAATAGCGATGCATGAAAAAGAAAAGATAGAAAAAACGCAAATATGTATATACACACACATACGCATACACACACAAGCAAGAAAAGAAAAAAGTGCTATGCGCAATTTACACGATAACGTAAACTCTGAAAATGCTGATGTGATACGCCTCTGCATAACATAAAAGTTAAAGTAGCCTAGGGTTAGCATCATATCAGGCAACACAATAGAAACTTAAGATTACGAAATGTCACAATAGAAACTTAAGATTAAGAAATGTCATTCTGTTACAGGTCACAAGAAAAACAACAACAATTCACCAATATTTTATTCTGTGTTTGTATTACTTTTTAAACCACAGGAGAAATTTCCAGTGGAAGACGCAAAAGTGCTCCAGAAAACGAGGGTATATCTGCCAGTTACCCGTTGCCGGTGAGTCGATTTTATGTGCCTCGTAGAACGTAGCAATGCCTCGTCTAGCTTTAAGGTAAAATGCGCCTAGAGGACAGATATTTAGACTCCTTAACTTTTCTATTTTTTTTTTGATCTCCCAATTGTGAGGTCTCATTTTGAAGCCCTTAGAGTAAAAATACCTTCACAGTCTTAGTTTTTTGAAAATCGGAAACTTATTTTTCTCCATAGAGTTAACACCGGAAAGGCGGCCATTTTGAATTTTAAATATTGATTAATTTTGGGTTATTTATTTCTCTAGGTCCAAAATTTGCACAGTGACCCCGGATTTTATTCTTGATAATCAAAGTCCATGTTGAAAAATTCCTTGACTTGTTGGAAAATTTGAGGAAAAGTTAAAAGTCTTTCACTTTCTAAATACACATAACTACCTTAATACAACGATTCTCTGCTATGTTGTTAATCGACGATAACACTTGCACTGAATGATCATGATGGTAGATTACTATATCCAAACGTGAAGATATGGACCTGTTAATGAGTACAAGAACAACGGTCAACAGAAATTTGATTTTTGCCTCACTGCATTTTGATCTTTACATCTATGACATCTGCAGATTCACTGAGACCGATTATTTTTATACGCTCTGCCACCTTATTCCGAATCGCCAAGCGTCACGCTGACTTTTTCACTGAACGCCTTTCTTTCCAGACTGTCCTACAGATTGTAAGAGCTGTATTACTATTTGAAAAGATCGCGTGATCTGAATTCCCTCTCGTTTCAATCGCTGACTGCGCAAATGTAGCGGAAGATCACATAGCCAAGAGAAATACGACTCTAGTCGAGACAGTTCCCAGCAGTGAACTTAACATGTGAATTCTACCATTTCCCTATCATTATCGTACGATATCTAGGTGTATTGTGTGAAATGTATTTCTGGCATGAGAAATAAATTAAAATGCAGTTTCCATGTCCCTGAGCTTGGCTTCATCACGTGTTTTTCTGTAAACTCTGAACCATGACGTCAGTTGGTGAAAACGGTAATACCGGTAACATTTTGCAGCTAGTTGGGCCGTACTCTCTAATTGAGTAAAATGTTGGTTATTCTCTTTTTGGCTTTCATTTGGAGAGGCAAAACTATAGTAAAATAATTAAAAATAAAAGAGTCTGTACTCAGTCTGGTACTAGTAATGCAGATTTTAGGTCAAAGTTCAGCGGGTGGTCAGGAGAAGAGTAGTGTTACTGTTACGCTTATTGAATAGAACACCAGACATCTACTAAGACACAGACTTGTATATAATTAGTAAAAATCTTAATTTCTTTTCTAACTGACGACACTACATACAGAATTGCTCTCTGATATGATGAAAAGCTATTCCTAAAAAATCGCTCCTGTCCTCTCCTTTGTACTATCTCAATCTACTTGTGATACAAAATAACGCATTTAAATGATCCTTCTTTATCAAAGGGTAACATGATTACACGGGCCTATGAAATTGATATTTCATACTGTGATTGATATTTCGTACTCTGACGCTTATTGAATAGAACACCAGGCATCTACTAAGACATAGACTTGTATATAATTAGTGAGAATCTTAATTTCTTTTCTGATTGACGACACTACATACAGAATTGCTCTCTGATATGATGAAAAGCTTTTCCTAAAACATCGCTCCTGTCCTCTCCTTTGTACTATCTCAATCTACTTGTGATACAAAATAACGCATTTAAATGATCCTTCTTTATCAAAGGGTAACATGATTACACGGGCCTATGAAATTGATATTTCAAATTACTCATTTAATATCATTAACAATGGAATAGACAGCTCTAAGCAGTCTTAATAACCCATAACGTCCAGTATCCTAGAACATCAAGATACCTTATATTACAAGACATCATCGTCTGCTGTCCGACGATTGTTAAGATGTACCTCAGTTATTACAAAACCTTGATATTTTCATGGCATGCCATAAAACAATGTCTTGAAAAAATGAGTTATTCTTGTAAAATGAAAGGGAAAATTCCTGGTCAAAATCTTAAACATTTATACATTGGTGAAATCGCTTGTCAATACATTGGCATTTCTCTGCGATACCTTTACACATTGGAACGGATATCTTCATTGTTAAAAGATGAAAACAAATTATGTATACTACAGTCACTACAATTTAAAGGTATACAGTCTCTTGTTATCTAAATATGCCCATATATGGTCAAAGGGGCGTTCCTTGTTATTCAAAATGCCCACGCGAGGGCGCTGTTTTTAAAAAACGGCCACCCGCTTAAAATCTGTGACTGTTTAGATTTTCTCTTTCCATGGTAACCGTGGCAAAATTGGAAGAGGTGACAGTATACCTTTAAAGGTAGAATACACCTCTGGTACAGATGCTTGAATCCTCAATTTTTTAGGATTTTCTGATGATCTTTCACTTTTGAGGTAGCTCATTATAAAGCTCTTGGAGTGATAAAAATTGTCACCATCGTAGTTTTTCGACAATGGAAAATGTTATTTTCCCCATAGTGTTGACACAGAGATGGCAGCCATGTTTGAAATTTCAAATATCTATAAATGTTGGGTAATTTCTGTCTTTATTTCCAAACTTTGAACGGTAACCCCTGACTCTTACTCTTGTAATGATTTGGTAAGGGCATCATGGTTGGAAGTTTCACCGAAGAGTTTGAGCAAATGCTTAAGTCTTTCACTTTCCAGGCGCATACTACCTTAACAAAAATGTTTATAATTATAACGTTCTTAAGTTTTTAAATTTGGAATGGTGAAAAAAGTAACGAATTAAGTATATCTAGGATGAATTTGAGATTCAGTTGATTGATAAAAAGTTTCCCAATATCGTATCCAAGGAATAGAAAATTTACAGATTCAAAATGATAATTACAGGAGCTGCCATTAATCAAAAACTGGCATGTTTTAACTATGCACAAAATTCAAAATCAATACACGTCAGCTCTCTGTGACTTAATCCTTTGAACCCGGCTCGGACAAAAATGTCTGCATGATATTTTCTATAACAATACAACTTGAAGACGCGTAAATGCCTTCTCTTTATTATGCAAAGCACGAGTTTCAGAAACACTTAGCTAAGATCAAATATATTGTTCGAAGACATTTGTTTGGTTCGATCCCACAGAAAATATAACCTAAGGTGACTGGCACCATGGTTGACTGACCTCATCCGTACCTCAGGCCGCGATTCGTCCTCCTTAAGGAGCCTTCAGTAATTACAGGGGGTGGGCCGGGGGAATTCCGTGTGCACCTGTACTGTAAAATGTGACCCCCTAACCTCTTGCCTAAACTGTGACCCTCTCCTTGTCCGACATTCTAAAACTTGACCCTCCCCAATCACTGCAGTATTTTGCCCAGGAATAACAGAATCATTATAATCTAATTTACAAAACAATTGGTTTAATTGATATGTAAGTAAGGGACAAAAATTAAGGGGGGGGGGTTTAGCAATTTATCACGCGGGCATTTCTTAAGGATATCATACATTTGAGGGAGAGTAAAACGTGCATGCGTGTACAAGAAATTGGATTTTTGAATTTCATCGAAAAGTTGATTCACTATACAGTGTCGTATATGAGAAAACTATGAATAATTTTTTCAAACACAAAACTAGGTATGTCTGTGTATTTACGTACCCTTGATTATTGTTATCAATGTACGTGATTACACTGGGGTGGTTACAAGTGGATGTGTGATCAAGAAATTGGATTTTGGAATTTTCACCGGAATGTTGAGTTACTCTATATGGTAGTCAATGAGAGAACTATGAAAAGTTCTTTTCTAATATAAAATGTAAAACTAACAATATCTGTGCATTTATAGAGACGTTTGATAAACGATATACTCTTTGCCACCTGTCCCATATGTTTTTGTCTCTTGTCTTTCGTCAGTTTTAACTGCTCAAGGTGTGTAATGTAGGATACCACTGCATCTTCTTAGCTTGTGAAGCTTGACGATAATGTGTATGTATTTGAAAGAATCAATGTATTTCGTCGGTGATTTCCTATTCAGGTAATATAACATGGACAATTGAAGGTTTTTGTTGTAAAATCAGCTTCTCAAAAGTGACCCTCCCTATGGTAAGTTTATAAAACATGACACTCCCCTTGGACAGTTTTAAAAAATGTGACCCTTCCCAATTCCTCCGACCCATCCCACCTGAATTACTGAAGGCTCCCTTATGTTGTAGCTCTGACGAAATAGCGATTTACTCCTCGACAACTGTTAACAATATCAAGAGTAGTTTTTACCACGGCTTAACAGCATCACGCCGCTGAGCGACGTGTGTGTGTGCGGTCAGAAAATGCGAACGGAGGTTCAGATTACCAACCGATTATGCTATTTGATAAGGTATGTCTTAGCCGGCGACATGGGACAACCATGCACTGAGCTCAGAGCAGCCATTTTGAAATGAAAGATTTGAAGGAAGGGGCCTTGATTTTCGTCTGCCGGTCTGCCACCACAGAGAAGCTGGTTACTAAGGTAAGAGCTAATAAATGGAAATTAGATAGAGAAAAAACTGTAGTATGTAGGTTGATTGAAGCCCTTGTGCCGCAAGCATATCCAAATACGCGTTTTATTTTTCAACCCACTTGGATAACATTACATTTTGCATTTTAAACACGCTAATGACCTTTGCATTTTTCACTTGGTAACAAAATAGTTTGAAAGTTACGCACTGGCTAGCAGAAAAAGGACGCAGGTCGAGAGTGTTATGCGTAACAGTAACCCAACCTATTCCCATATTGCGCCTCTTGGCTGCCCGCGGCTGCAGTCTTTGATAGCAGGTGAGGTCAGATTTTCTGACCGTGTTTTTTTGTCCTAGATTTTCCAAACACCCCTTTCACAACCAAACAATGTCAGAGATTATCTAGCTGTTCCTCAAAAACATGCTACGTATTAAACGTTGACAAGCAGCAATGGAAAAAAGGGTCCAGGACATAGAAAACATTTTTACAATAGTGTTAGCCATAGTTATGCTTTTTCCTTCAGAAATAAGACAACATACAACTAAAGTTATCTGTATTTTTGTGAAGAATGTCGGCCAGGAACCAATTTGAATTTTTGGTATTTTAGTGCCTGAAGGAAACAAAAACTAGGTAGATATTAGTGGCAGGCAGCACGTTTTTGATAAAGAAGGACGGGGTACGACAGCCTATTTATTTTCTTGGCCTCACGTGACGGTGACATCAGGAGAGGCGTTTGTGCATTCGCCAGCCAAGGCCGCTCCATAATGTCGTACATGATTGGTTCAAAAGTTATTTTGAACTGCAAGAGCTAGGGCCATTGTACGGATGACAGGAAATGGCCAACTTTGACATGGACATTAAAAACACCTCACGCATCATTCGCTGATCGTGATTGGCTTTGACTCAGTCACATGGCATATTCAAAAAAAGCGATAAAACATGGTCGAGAGGACTCTCGCCCTCTTGATGAGGCGATCTTGACCACTGGGGACGTACACGTGTTTGGTGCGTGTCGTCTGCGTCCGGCGAGGCGATCTTGACCCTACGGGTCCGACGTACCTGTTTTCAGTGTTCATCTAATCAGCGCATAACAAATTGTCCCACATTGCAAACGAGAACGACTGTCGGATGTACGTACCAGTCGACACGTTACGCCAGTTGAATTAGAAGGCATTATGAAAGTGTGAGTACCTACGACTATAGATACAAATAATTTTCGTTCTGAGAAAACTATTTAAAAACAATTTTATGCATGGCGCGGCGGTCAGGACCGTTCACAGCGGCGACTCAATGCCGGTGACTAGGTTCTGCTGCGACCACGATCACTACGCAAAGGTTTGAAACTGGAGTTTTTGTTCGGTTAAATAAAATTAGTAACTCATAATAACTCGGGCAATATCACAATTTGCGGCCCACAACACTCTATTCATCATTATCCTACATCTCTTAATCGTGTCCCCGGTCCTCTTCAAAACCACCACCACAACCACCACCACCACCACCATCATCATCAGCGGTCATATTTGGTCATTTCACAAGGAACTCGATTACCATGTCTACGCAAGATCGCATTATCTACTTGACAATCATGAATGCGGTTGAAAAGTTCTAGAGACTTGAACAATTTAATTTAATGATCGCCTAATTAACTGCCATATTCAAACATATCGCAAAAACAACTTGACCAGAAGTGTGGGCTACCTTACATTGTAACTGTGCCAATTTGAACAGAAGCAGCCCGGTTATCTGAGCAATGGCTCCGGATATGAAAAATTCATCAAACACCTCCACCCTATGGCCATATCCTGCTTTTCATAAATTTACATTCATAATCTGTAGCTCACTGTGTCTGTAGTGCAAAGTTCGGACGCAAGTCATTCTGTAATGTCTGCGTTATGATTGAGTATATCATAATGCATTGATTTGTAATATCAAATGTTCATCTGGTTGCCAAACTTACAGATTTCCACTATGGCTGGAGTACAATTAAGGTCTATCACTGGGCATCTGATTCGAACTGCAGCGAGGAAGACAAATTCATACTTCGTATGTGGACTGTCAACTATTAGCGGAATAAACAACGATGTGAGGTGATTTTGGTTCGTCCTACAGATATCGTGCTGTACACGTACCCTCTTAAAATACAACGATGCACTTAAATAGTACTACATTTGTTACTCTCGCAGAAATATCAAAAACTACAGTGACACGATCTTATTTGTGCTTTTATCCATACCTCCCTGAAATCTCAACGTCTTTGTAGCATATTGATGTTGATGTATGTAATTCTTGATGTCAAATACAAGGTCGATGAAAGTACATGCATCATATGGCACATCTCTGGTAATGAGGGAGAACTCCGGAACATCACATCATACGTTTTGGGGGTACATGTATTAATGTTAGGAGTATACACAGCCTATTCTGTGAAGTATCTTTTTATGAAATATCAAAGTTTGTCAGAGTAACTAGCGTAGAAGCACACTCTGCTTAACAGTTTAAATGTTTGTACCTGTGGAACTGAGCTTGGTTAAAGAGGTCGACTAGTGTAGATGGCACAAGACCAGTAAGTTCGAGTGAACATATTGCGGACCTTCGAGTTTTATGACCTGCAGTGATGCTTACGTGGGTAGAGGTTTGATCTGAAATATTTAAATTTGAAAAGATCCATTGTCTATTTCAATCAAAATGCAGACTGTTGTGAAGGATGGTTGTAGCATTCTGTGGTAATATATAATATACGGCTAGTTTTCAATCGGGTTCGAACCCACAACATACGGCATCAGTCGCCTAGCGGAGAGGCCACAGAGAGATAAGAGTCGTGCTATTCTATTTTGTTATTAAGCTTAGCTAAAGTTACGATGATGTTACCCAAGACAGAATATGCAATGTGAACTGTAAGTGGAATGAATATCACAACAGAAAATTTAAGCAAAACAGAACGGAAGGCTTATATCAAAAGTGTTGATTTACTCTTGTTGCAATTACTTACAGAATGAATACGATGTAACATCAAAATTTACAAAGTCTAGTGTACTGAAAATGTAATTTTGTTTTCTGTACTAGGTCCAAGACTCATGGATTAAAATATGAATTCTTGTCGGAGCATCGCATGACAGAGGCAGCAGTGTTAATTACCGAAGAACTTTTGAAACACAGCCCTATGATCCGCCACCTTAAAATTCCGCAACATGTTTACCTCCAAAGAAATATGGCTCTGCTTGAACAGGCCATGCGAAGTGAAGAAGCTTTAGTGGCTATCGATGAGAACTCAGAGAAAATCGTCGGCGTATCCGTTGCTGTTATCGTATCAAGTCTGGACCAGTTTGCGTACTTTGTTAATCCGACAGCGTGTGAGCAATATAGGCCCGTGGGACTTGTTGCTTCAAGACTGGCTGGATATTTTTTCGAATTTGAGGAGATCAAAACATTACAATCCACGGGCGAACAATTTTTAGGAATAGAAATAGGCGTTATTAAGGAAAGTTACCGGAGAACAGGACTGCTGACAGTTCTAGTAAATTTGTCCATGGAGTCAGCTAGATTGAAAGGAGTCAGATTCGTATTTGCAAGAACAGTCAACACACAGGGCGACCTGTTTATGAACAAATTGAATGGCTTTGAAGAACTTGGCGAAATCTTTTACAGGGACTTTGACATTGATGGGGTGAAACCCTTTGAGGATATTGATCCTCAATATAAGAGTGCAAAGATTTATATTTGCAGGTCTAATCTCGTTCCCGAGGCTGTGAGTTAATGTGACTGTATGACGTGTTTAATGAAAAACCAAAGAAATTGTGTTACATAAATGTAGATTAATTCGGTCGTGTTATTGGCATTTATCGTTCTTGCCATATTTTGTACGTTCCAATCTTTTACTGTCTATCTCTGTTGCCAAAGTTTCTAATCGTTTGACGGCGTTGTACCCCTCCTAACTTTCACTAGCACATTGATATGCTGGGATATTCTGGAAAACCTTATTTAGTTCACAATCTATGCCAAAATATACAAGTGACTCCATTACCCAAGTTCAGTCTACGGCGAAAGTGTTCAGTCTATGGCAAAAGTTACTACACAGTGTATATAATGCACTCATAAGCAGATTACAATGTGTAAAATATGATTTTATTAAACATAATCATAATTTATTAACAATCATAATTATAACAACAACAGTGGGGTTTCCAGAAATTATTTACACAAAATAGACGACATTGTTTGTAAAAAAACAAGTTTTATTATTCTGTAACATTCATATTTATAATTTATCAATATTCATAACTAATCTTTGATCATAACTGGAAATATCAACACAAATAATGTCTAATTGGCCTGTGGGACAACAAAGCTCCTAAATTACTGTCTAGAGAGTTGAGTGAAGTGACATTCAAAGTGACTCTTCGTAATCTAATAAATTATATAGTGTTACGTCTAGAACTGTGCGCATTAATCTTTCAGACGTTTTTTTCAAAAGAAGTTTTAAAACTTGTGTAGTTCTATGGAAAGTATATCCTTAAACTGCTACAGCTGTATTTAAGCATTAAAAACTATCCACTGTTGATTGACCAATCAGAGTGCTCAATTCAGGGTGTTTTATTTACACGTAAAGCCCTGGTCACCAAATTCCAGAAACGAATGACAGCGCCGTAGTTAAGTACTGTCCAATCAAAAGTGAACATGTCATATTCTGTAGACATCTGGTACGTTTTAATATTCAAATTTGGTAATACAGGGGAAACCAGCTGCAACACAAAATCTGCTGTGCCCTAGGGCATTTATATAATGTGCCCTAGGGCATTTATAGGATATTCCATTACATTGGAAGGCTATTTCACAAATAAAAGTTTTAATTCATATCCTAAACATGTTACATTGACAAAGGGGACGGTTGACGTAAATACATTGAAAGCGAAAATATATCAGTTAGGGGCGATAGTTTTTAAGTCGGATAAAACCCTTCATACTCGGGCTTTATCCTATACATAATGCACCCCCTCCCGGCTCATAATGGACGAAAGCAAACTTTGCACGACATAATGTACGAGGCGAAGCCGAGTACATTATGGAGTGCAAAGTTTGCTTGAGTCCA
>LD345541.1:106591-130921 GCA_001465055.1 Ptychodera flava
AATACATTTTGCCCTCCCTGGTCTCAGCCAGAAATGGTTATACCTTACAGTTTTTTCCCACGGAATGAAAACAAATGTACTTGGGC
Organism: Ptychodera flava; assembly: GCA_001465055.1. NCBI lineage: Eukaryota > Metazoa > Hemichordata > Enteropneusta > Ptychoderidae > Ptychodera > Ptychodera flava. The sequence continues at coordinate 106,678 of LD345541.1, forward strand.
TGAGGCCCAAGTACAATAATCCCAGTACCAAAACGCACACCAGTCATTAGCATGAATGACTACCGCCCGGTTGCTCTAACCTTCATAGTAATGAAGTGTATCGAAAAGCTTGTTGCAAGATTCATGAAATCTTTTATTCCAGATAGATTCGATCCATATCAGTTTGCTTATAAGTCAAAACGTTCGGTTGAAGATGCAGTTTCACTTGCTTTAGAATGTATCTTACAACATCTCGATAAGAAAAGGCCAACGTATGCTCGCATGTTATTCATCGACTTTAGCTCAGCGTTCAACACTATCTTGCCATTCAGGCTCCATGGTAAGTTAATAAGTATTGGTATGGACCGCAACATTTCAAGCTGGATTCTCGACTTTCTTACAGGCAGACCACAGATGGGGAAAATAGGTTCACGATTTTCTAAAACATTGGTTTTGAATACAGGTGCATCACAAGGCTGCGCCCTGTCCCCGTTGCTTTATTCTTTAATGACTTCCGATTGCATATCGTGGTATGACGACTGCCCTACTATTAAATTTGCAGATGATACAACTGTTGCTGGGTTGATTGACGAAAATGAGATCAATTATCGCAGCCAGGTTGATGAATTGGTGATGTGGTGTACCGCTGATAACTTAGAATTAAATGTTAGCAAGACAAAAGAGGTCATTATTGATTTTCGAAGGAATCAGACTCCTCTCACACCATTGTCTATCAATGGCACAGATGTCGAGATAGTTGACACCTTTAAATTCCTCAGCATCCGCATCTCCAGTGATTTAACCTGGCACGCGCACGTCGAGCATTGTGTTCAGAAAGCTCAGCGACGATTGTTCGTTTTACGAAGGCTGGCAGGCTTCGGTCTTAGCAGGGATCTCCTGATAAAATTTTATCGGGCAGTTGTCGAGAGTGTGTTGACAGTCTCCATTGTTGTCTGGTACGGGAGTTCTACTGTTGCCAATCGTCGCCTGTTAAACAGAGTGATACATTCTGCCGAGCGCATTATTGGTGTAAATCTGCCTCAATTAGATGACCTTTACAGATCTAGGATGCAAAAGAAAACAAATTCTATTCTTTCCGATTCTTCCCATCCTGCCTTTGGTCAGTTTTCGCTTTTGCAATCAGGGAAACGTTACCGCTCTATTGCAGCAAAATCAGAACGTCATAGGAAATGTTTTTACCCTTCAGCAGTCCGTCAACTGAATGGGATGGACCCTTTAGCCAGATGTTCGTAACTTTTTTATTGAGTGTTGTATCTTATCGGTGTTTGCTGATCCTGTTTTTATATTGTAAATGTTTTAATTGTATTCTTCGTGGTTTAGAGCACGAGCCAATGAGATTTCTGGCGTATTTTTATTTTTAAACATACATTAGCGAATAAACTATAATGATGATGTAATTTAAATAGCTTAATTCCTCATCAATTGGACAAGGACAACAATAACAAGCATGGAGTGGTTTGCCGGGAACCAGAAGAAGAACAAGAACCTTTTGACCAGGTTAAAACTTCCGTTTTGAGTTTTTTAAATCATATTTGACATTCATACACTTCTGAGATGACTCAAGATTTTCTCTGGCTAATTCACACGCTTTACAAAGCTTTTTTTACGAAATTCTGATACAAATTGCATAAGATTCAGACAATCATCGTCGTCTGATAGAAAGTTCTCTTTAAAAGGCTTAAGTGGGCCACAGACTATATGTCCAAATATAAGCTCAAATGGGCTAAAACAAAGAGACTCTTGAATTGGCTGTCTAACATCAAATATATTAAAATAAATTATCTCATCCCCCTGCTCCTCAGTGTCAAAACAGTAGGTACTAATCATATTTTCAAGGCTTGGTGAAATCTCTAAAGAGCACCCTGACTTTCTAGGTGGTAGGCAGAGGACTTGCTCTGTTTAATGCATAGCTGATCAATGACTTGTTGAAAATGTCCAGACATAATGTTGTAGCCTTGATCGAACTGGACACATTTAGGAAGGCCAATATAAAGTGAAAAATTTGACTTAAGCTCTCACTCTAGTCTTTGCCTTTATGTTTCTCAGTGGCATGGCTTCTGGAAACCGAGTAGATGTACACATAATTGTCAACATGAACTCATTCCCTGATCTTGTTTTTAGTAGGGGCCCAACACAGTCTATGAATGTTCTACTTGATGGTTCTTGAAATGCAGGAATTGGCTGTACAGGGGCCTTTGGAATAGACGGCTTTGGATTTCCTACCATTTGACATGTATGGCAAGTTTTACAGAAATGTTCTACATGCTGCCTGAGATGAGGCCAATTAAAATGACTGAGAGTTTTATGATAGGTCTTCCTGACTCCTAAATGACCAGCCTAGGAGGTTTCATGGGCTAAGCGTAATATTTCACCACAATAGGACTTTTGAACCACAATTTGATGTTTTATAGACTTTGGTCATCAACCAAGACATCTGGAAGTCTCCATTTGCGCATGAGAATACCAGATTTTGTGTAATAACAAACCAGACTATCTGAAGTTTCAGCTACGTCAACAACCTTGTCAAACAAACACAAAATATTTGGGTCCTTGTGGTGTTCTGTATTAAGAGGTGATCTACAAAATGTCTGACCTTGGTCAGCAGAGTTTGACTGGAAGTTCCGAATCCACTACTAGGGATGACAGAATGATCCACATCAAACACCTGACAGTGAAAGGTGTCATTTAAGTCGACGTCTGTGACGTCAGTTTTGAGATATTTTGATTCTTCGAAGTTTTCTTCTTCTGGCTCGAGTAACAGCACATGCAGGATAATAAGGAATTTCCTGTTCAATTGGCTCTGGATCCTGAATTCAACTAGGTTTATCGGTCACGAGTGGATTTTTTATGACCTTGTTCCCAGCAAAGCCGTTTCCAGGTGGAAGGTGAATCTCTTCGAAAGGCAAAAAGGCCTAATACCTAAAGTCACAAGTCCAGAAACAAAGTGTGAAGACAAATAGACATTATTGACAAGAACAGGAATGTAGTCACTACAATCTACCCCTTAATAAGAACTTTAGAACCTGAACATGACTTTTCAAAAAATGGCAGGGTATCTGCCAACAAAAAGAGAATTGTATCTCTTAAAAGTTTTACATGGATAGTGGAAGACAAATTACTAGAAAGTGATATTAAACCATCGTGAATAAATTGTTCGAAAATACCCATAATGCTATGACCTCATTAATTTGGGATAAGAGGGGTTTAACCTCAGAAAGCATGTTGCATTCTTGATTAGACTCTAACTGAGATGATGAAGAAATAAAACTGGCTGGCTTAGATTCACTTTGACCACTCTGACCTTTACGTTTTTTATTTCAATTTGAGACAATCTGACATTAAATAGCCATCTTTCTTACAATAATGACAATAAATAGTACCAAGTTTGCCAGAAGGGGATCGGGACTTGGGATATGATGACGTAGGAGTGTTACTTGAATTCTGTGAGCTGTCGTCATTTAATTTTCTACTCTCCTTTGAGAAATTCTTTGGTGAAAAGGAGAAGTTAAATTTCCCTGCAGTGTTTCAGTATGAAAAGGACTGGGATGGTTTGCTGATAATTGACCTCAAGAATGTTCTTGACTAGCAAGACTTAGGTCATGCGAGGAGTTAATGACCTACATAACAGTGCAGATTATTCTTAATGTATCAAGATTATCAACCCCATTTCTGATTGTGACTTGAAGGTGATATCATCAGAATGTTATCATCGAGTGAATGCAAAAGTCCCAAGCATTGGCAGAAGGCGTAATCTCTTACAATTATTCAAGGAGAGGCATTACGTTAAAGAAAGATGACAGTATTCACGATGTCAATGTCGAAATACCTTCCAATGTGACATGGGATAAGCATTAATCCATTTGTCAAAAAGGCTAATAATATGCGTGGATTTATTCACTTGCGGCCAAAAGTGTCCCCAAAATACGAAAAACCAATTACATCTTTCTTTTGTTTGAACTATTGTCGATTTAGTTAGCTGTCGCAACAAAATATTCGCAAATTATGCGAACTAATCTACATACTGCAGATAACCCTGAATGGGTAATGCTAAACATTACTTAGATAATTGGTAATATTTGGAGGTTATTACCAATTATCATATATCCAAGGCGATCTCGCTACATCCTGTTGACCTTAAACGTAAAATATCAGCTGTGATATTTTCTAATAAACGTCGAGATGTACACGATGAACCTCATCAGTTTTGGAGTGTCCCCGAACTAAACTTTACAATCAAATGCAAATGTAGTTCGAAAACACTCCAAAACTGATGACATTTATCGCTCATATCTCAAAGTTTTTCTCGTAAAATATCAATGCCGAATGGAGTGATATGAGCCTGGGTATATGATAAAATAAATAACTCCTCTGCTTGTACAGTAACGGATCTTTCCATGCAGGCACCAGGATATAAGAAGAAGATAAGAACAGTACGAGGATGGGTGCTTGAGTAGATGTTCAAAGGAAACTTTCAACCCTTATTTTTAATCTATGCATATAAATAGAACACATTAGCGTTATGAATGAGGTACCAGTTTACACTTGTCGACTCCATGACCCATACCTAGTAAATTCAACACATTATACGGCATACGATATAAAAAAGGTACAAGGATTCGTCGTAAAGATGCCACGCCATCGTGACGATTTTTTTGAAGGTATGGTCTTGCAGTCACGGCACCTCATGAATATGTAATCACAACATTTTTAAAATCCGTTCCAGGCTGTTGTATTTCACACACAACCGACGACACGCACAAGTTGCAAGCTTTGGTCAGTTTAACTATCATACAGAAACCAGGCTACACGGTCTTACACAACTAAGTGTCTTTCCACAGTTTACCCAGAAGGTAAGTACCGAGTCGTGCGAGCGATTGTGATAGATGCAAATAAGAAATCTAGGCAGGTTGAGGTAACTTAACTGCAACAATATGCAGCAGAATCAATCACTTTACTTGGCATACTTGCTGTATTATAACTGGAAAAAAATCAGTAGAATTTCTGTGTGCTGTCGAGGTCGATGGTTTTTTTTTATGTTAATTTGGTTTTGTAACATATATGACTATTGGTTCTAAGGCTAAATGCTCTACAAGTGCTGCACGGTTGTGGAACAGGCTGCCAATTTTACTCCGTTGCAGTGAGAATTCTAACAGTTTTAAATCAAACCTTAAAACTTTTTTATTCACCGAATGACTCTTTATATCATACAATATTTTAAATGCCTTTTCATTTTTTATCAAGTTATATACATCGCTTTGAGATGTGTTTACATGGAAAGCATTTTTCAAGAAATAAATATTATTATTATTATTATTATTATTATTATTATTATTATTGTTCAATCAGAAAGCGTGTTATGTAAGAAATAATCATAGCCGAGGTTAACAACACTCTATGTGTGTCATGCGTGGGGCATAAGAGATGAATTAATTCGACCATTTTCTGAAGCTTTCTGGGCTAAATTTCTCCAATGCGTTGAGAAATGGAAGTCTCTTGATGGTTTGGAAAACGAAATTACAATAAAGTTCAGTCCAGAATGTTAAGAAAACATTGGCTTTCACGTCAAGTGTTACAGACGTTTCACAGACAAACGCGTATTGCTCAAGCAGAGTCACGAATTGTAAAAAGGTAGGACAATATTACCAGTGCCGCCTGTAGTAGAAAAAAAAATGCAATGATAGCATACGACAAGTACAGTAGAGAAACTGACATGTGAAACCGGTGAAAGTCTTGTAAAAGCTGCAGAGCTCAGACAGGATGAAGAACTTTTGGTTCAAATCAGAGGTCAAGACTAAGTCAGCATTGAAGTAAAATTTTACAAGTCATGGTACAGAAATTACACTCGTTGCTTAGAGAAACCATATGAGAAGAAAGATGAAGCTGAGAGTGATGTTATGTACACTCCATCATTCAAGATTCTTTGTATGAACATCATCGAGGAATGAATCTTTGATAAGGGTGAAGTCTTTAGAATGACAGCATTTAAGAATCCGTTTGTGAAAATCATAAGTGATACAGATAACTATGATGCATCTACCATTCGGAAGATATCACTTAATATGCAGCGATGCCAAGAAGTGGTGCCGGTGAAATTACTTAATTTCCTCACCTAGTGTATAAGAGTTTCTACAGACTTTTGTTCAGAACACTATGTAAAAGTGTCAGATGATGAACAGAATAAACTCTTGTCAATTGGTCAAGACCAAATATTCTGATACTGAAATGTTAATGTTAGAACGGTGCCAGTGATATGCTGCAAAGATAACAGGTTTACCGACAAGAACTTCATCGGACAGCGCTATAAGTACGATTGGCTTGTACTCAATGGAAACACACTTAGATTTATGTAAATTAAGATTTTCGGAACATTGTGTCACCTTAGTAACTCTGCTATGTGCAAAAAAAGTCTTCCTACATCGTCTTTTTGAATTCAAACTATCAGTCATTGAAAGTCAAAAAGGCTTTGTTCCTGATTTGTTACGTATTTTAGCAAAATATGACCTGTTATGTTTTCTGGGAGAATTCTATTCCTCAGGATTCTTTCCTAACAAAACAACTTGGCAATTGATAGTTAAAGATACTGTGTATGAAAGAGAAAATGTCTTGCGGAAGGGCAGATCGAAAGTAAAAGGGAATTTGATTTCTTCATACTGTGCATCCAAAAATTGAACCACTGTTCTTATTGCGCTTTGTAAAATTGTTTCCTTTCTTTAAAGATACTGCGATATATATTTTACAGATCCTTGCAAATCTGGCAATAGGACATTGTCCAAAATGTGAGGAAGACACGAATAATTTTCTTATCCATTCTGCTGAAACTTGCACGAAAACAGAACAACAGAGGAATGATCTTTGGTCTAAGTTGATTCACCGCACAAGTGTGCACATTACGGTTTTCCTTAAAGAGGCACTCCCACTTGGTAACATTTTTAAAACACATTTTTTTAATGCCAACAGTCGATATTTGACGTGGCGACTGCACGCGGATCGCGAGATATCGATAAAAACATGTCATTTCCCGAGCGTATTTTTCACATCCCGAAGTTTTACGATCGCTTCTGGTTATGACCCGAAATCCCCCGAAAGTGTGTTGTTGTGCTGATTGACGATATTCTAAGGAGTCCAAAAACGTTCGAATGACGCAATTAATTTACCTCCTACTGCGATGACTTTATATACAACATTATCAATGCCTTTACCTCTGGTAATTCTTTTTTAAAAACTTCGCCTTAGTTTTTGCCGTTTTCATTGTTCTCAATCAGTTGTATTAAATTTTTAAACAATACCACATAGATATCAGTTTTTACGTGTAAAATATTAGTTGCCTCTGATGACTACATTTTGTCGTCTGCCACACAGTTACGCGTGGTTCGATACATAGCGGCCGCCGCGTGTGGTATGCGCGCATACCACGCGGCGGCCACTATGCATACTATGTATCAACCGCACCTATCTATGCCAGTCACCTATGCGAATTCTGGTGCAATCAGCAAACTTTGTGTTTCGTTTTCTTTGCCGAGTCAGTAGGACTAGGCTTTCTCCCATGGGACATAACCGCTCACCGACGCAAGTGGTACTGTGGCGGACAGCAGCGTCAGTGTAGACTCGTACTCCATAGCTTAGTAGACAATGGCCCCAGTGCCGAACGTTCTATGTTCGGAAGCTGAATTCAGGTGGGCCACCGGAATTCAAACTTTAACTTTTTTGAGGACATGTTTTTATCGATATCTCGCGATCCGCGCGCATTCGCCATGTCAAATATCGACCGTTGGCATTAAAAAAATGTGTTTTAAAAATGTTACCAAGTGGGAGTGCCTCTTTAATGATCTCAGTGATGAATGTTTTGTTTCAGCAATACTTGGAAACGAATATGGCATTAACAATTTCAGCTCTGAAGATGGTACGTTTCTTGTAAAAACTTCCCTGGAATTTTTCCAGACAATATTTTTGCATTAATCAATTACATTTTTCTCTCTGATGTAACTGTTGTGACTCTTAAATTGTAAAAATGTATGTTGCTGTGACTCTTCTTTATAAAGGAGGAAATAAAGAAACAACAACAACAACAACAACTTGTCTTCCAAGGGAAGAAAAGCCACACTAAAACAGTTCATCATATAAAAGCTTCATCGTCAATGTTGGGGCTGTAGAATGGTTTGGGTCATTGTATCATACTCACAGATTTTACAAAATGACACAACATTGGCTATTCAACAGCTGCAAGGAAACGGGATTCCACCATGCTTTAAGGAAGGAGTGTTTATAACTCTTGTGTGGGACCAGAGGTGGCCCAGACGATATTTATATAATTGAGTTTTTCTCACCGTTTTTTCTATCAGTTCCTCTCTCCTTTTCTTCATTCTCTGACTGATTGGAGTAAATGAAATAAATGATTCTGTAACTTAATTAGCCTCTTGACTCTTTATTTATTTTACACCCCATTACAAGGACGTTTATTTCTAATATACACATCTTGTAATTAATTAGTCGATACAACTTATTATGCTAATCCGTGGACTTATCAAGGATTTTATGGGTTGGTCAACATTAGGAAAGATTTAAATGAAAAAGGAAAAGGTATGAAGATCTCGGGAATCGTGTCCGGAGGACGTCCGTAAACTTAGTGGACGCTTATATATTTATGATATACGTAAAGAAACACTGCTCATTATTCAAAAATAAACGCAAAGTTGGATGGGAAGGAACGCTGCAAACGCGCATGGCTTTTCTTTGCCAAGTGCCAAATTCAAACATAACTAAGCAGACATGGCCCTGCTCGATGTAACAAACGCCAACCAAAAAGTATCGACCGACCAAGCAGAAAAGGATCGGCGGAGGGGCTGGTTTTTGCTCATGTGTTGACACACGAGAGCACATGTCGCAGCGATATCTGTCTGTGTGTCTGTGTGTCTGTGTGTCTGTGTGTCTGTGTACTCAATATCTCAAAAACGGCTCATCAGATCAGAATCAAATCTGTCACATAGATTCAGTTTGCAAATGGCAAGAATGATTAGTTTTTGGTGGGTGTGGCTTGCTTACTCTTTGCTCATTTGCATAATTAATTATTTTAGAAAAAACTGATATATATTGACAACGACTGCTCACAATTTGATGAGATTCGCTACAAATGTTGATCACACCAAGATATATCAGCTTTGAAACTTATTAAGGGGTGACGTGAAAGATAATTACTAATTTGCATGTTTAATGAAATTTCCTAATTAGGAGTATATATCTGAATTTACTCTATCAAAATTGACGAAACTTGGTATGCATATTGAAGATACTATGATTTAACCTTATTGAAAGTCATTAAGCATTTTTACTTCATCCAAATTCTAATTTGCATATTTAATGAATTTTTGAAATTAAGGATATATATTTGAAGTTACATGACCAAAATTGATGAAACTTGCTATGTACATTAAAGATACTATGATAGAACATTATTAAATGTCATTAAGCATTTTTACTTCAGCCAATTCCGAATTTGCATATTTTATGATCTTTCCTAATTAGGGGTATTTATCTAAATTGACGAGACCAAACTTGATGAAACTGGCTATGTACATTAAAGATACTATTATAGCATATTATTGAAAGTCACTATGCATTTGAACTTTAGCCAATTCCTTATTTGAATATTTAATGAACTTTCATAATCAGGGATATTTATCTGTATTGACTAGACCAAAGTTGACAAAACTTGCTATGTACATTAAAGATGCTACGATACGACATTATTGAAAGTCATTAAGCATTTTTACTTCATCCAGCTCCTAATTTGCATATTTAATGAATTATTGAAATTAGGGATATATATTTGAATTTACATGACCAAAATTGATGAAACTTGCTATGTCCATTAAAGATACCATTACGTAGGTTAACATTATTGATCGGCATTGAGCATTTTTGCTTCAGCCAATTCCTAATATGTGTATTTTATTAACTTTCCTAATTAGGGATATATACTGGATTTATTTGATCAAAGTTGGCATAACATGCTATGTACATTGATGATTTTACCAGGTTATATCAATATTGGAAGTCATTTCGCACTCAAGTTTTCATGTCAGCTAATTTATAGTTTGCATATCTAATGAGCTTTCAAAGTTTGGAATATATAGTTTGAAGGACTTGAACAAAGGCAATTACACTTGCTATATAAAGTGGTGATACAATGATAGCAGTCAAAGAAATTAATTATTTTTTTTCAGCTAATTACATATTTGAATACTTAATGACCTATAGAGTTAATCTGTGGTGAACATTTTTTATTATGTTGATCATAATACTTTCAATGAAGTTGCAAACATGTGGCACAGGTTCAAATTTACACATACCTGCAATATATAATGAAACACGTGAGCATTTGCAGTTCATATCTGGTATTATGTGGTAAGTTAATATATAGATGTATGTTTCAAGTCGTCTTTTTCGGGGAGTGTATATGCCAAGTATAATTTACAATCTAGGGCTGTGATTCAGGCACAATGGTGACACAGTACCAGCACGCACTAGATAAGTTTTGCTAACATTTTGAATTTTTTAAACCAGTCACCGTTATTTCTCTGCACTCGCTATTATCTCCATGTCTGCTGGTAACATACCGTTATTTTCTGTCTCAAGCCTTTGCCGCCAAAGTCGGTCGTTTTCTGACATACGGTAGCAACCAAGCTCATGTCTAGAATGACTCTGCGGCGTCAAAGAGTTAATCTAGCCGGTTACTTTTTTGCCTAATATCTAATAAAAAGAGTTTGTCACTACTCGTCTAAGGAATTCGTCGATTTTCAATCGCGCCTTATGCTGTTAGTGTACACATGGAGCTATCAATTGGTAGCTCCATGGTGTACACTTCCCGAAAGAAACAGCTCACGGACTATAAAACTTTGTTTGTAAACTTATATGTTAGGCCTACTTCATAAAAAATCGAACGATGGAATGTTCACTTTTCAGATAGTTTGTCCCATAGACATTGTTAAATAACAATCTGAATGCAGATCCCTTGTTACGGTCTTTTGCACTGAATGGCAGACAAAACCTTGGCAACACGACGCGATCAATGGATCGAGAGAACCACGCTTGACCACACGAACTTTGACTCCGATCAAGATCAGACTTGTCCCTTGGAAATATTTTTACACGTTTGCCAACATATAAACAAAGTAAAGGTAAAAGGGTTTCAACTTTCGACTTCCTGCTTTACGGATGTCCTCATGCCATGAACTACACGCAAGGCACTGGCAGAGTTTGCACTCTTACAACACATATCGGGTAGAAATGGCAGAATCTTTAATGTCAACAGAATAGCAGATGGGTTAGGAGAGAAAGCTGCACAGGCATTTGTTGGTATCCATATGTTTTCTGGCTGCGATATAGTCAGTGCTATCAGAGGAAAGGGTAAGAACAAGCTGGTTAAAATAATGTTGAGTAAAGAGAGCCACATTGCAACATTTCTGCAATTGGGTAAGGAGTGGGAAATCACGGATCACTTGCAGCAGCGAACTGAAAGATTTGCCCATGAAGTATATGACCAAAATCAATGTAACAACATCTACAATGCAAAATACAGCTGCTTTCTACTTGCCCTTAATGACAGTTCCTTCTCTCCAAGCAAAGTCGGCTTGGTACAACATACAAAGCGAGCAAATTACCCGGCTGCTGTTCACAGGCGATGTCTACTGCAAACAGTAGATGCAACAAACCCACACGGTCATGGATGGCTGTGTTTTGGTACCACTCTCACTATACAATGGATAACTTTACCTGCAGCTCTAGATTCAGTGATAAAGTTCATCAAATGAAAATGCCAGAGATCATCATGCGAGCCTCCAGATGTTCTTGCCAAAGTGCATCACCGCTGTGTACAGAGCTCTGTGAGTCTGTCTCTTGTAGAAACAAAGCTGAGGCGGAAGATGATAAAATAGAAGCTATTTAAGCGATGAAAGTGATACTAAATAGAAACTGTCACTGCATGAAAACCCAATAATACTTACTGTATTAGCATGGATTATTGCCTGTATTTTAGCTGAAGAGTGCATATACAGGTGAATACAGTTAATAATCCATTGCTTGTATTCAGAAAGCCCGTATTCATATGGATTCATGTGAATTCACGTGTATTATTCTATAATACAGGCAACTCATTAGTGTGAATTTATCTGTATTATTGCGTTTTCATGCAGTGTGTACGAAAATTAACATACATAGCTATCCTTTGTACAGCTTATAGATGTAGCAATTCTGCACCGCCTGTAACATCAAAATTTTCAGCAAAACCAGCTTCACTGGTCAAATCAGCTATTCTGAATTTCACAACTCAATATTCTATTTTACACCTGCTTATGACATTCTTTCGTCCAAATGGCTTGATAATTTCTCAGTCTTCTTGACAAAACATCATAACTAATCTCTATGAATGAACATGGGCTCATTTGTATATTTGTATGTATCCTCGCAACCATCAGCCAGAGAAACATTTCAGTTTAGAAGATTTGGTTCAAAAATGAATTTGAATACTTTTTGCTCATATTTATTGAACTATTACCATTTTTAATAATGTCCTATCATGTTCAGTGTGTTGTTCTAAACTTTTCCATATTTCAGAAACGAACCATATACCTACAATGCTACTTGTGCATGATTTGGGGCAAAAAGTGGTAAAAATAGAAGTTTTCTTTCACATTGTTGATTATAAGAAATAAAATGTCCATATTGCGTTCTCTTACATTCAGTTTTCATTGAAGTTTGAATTGTACTATGTGAGTAAAACTGAAGTTGTCTGTCACTGAAAGTCGTTACCATTATTTCGGGCAAACCTGTAACCTCTAAACCTGTAACCTCTAAATAAAAAATATTTAATCAAAATGCTCTTCTCAAGGTCGACTGACCCTTGTATTCTGTACATTGTCAAATGTCAACGGACGTTTGAAACTCTTGAAGAAAGAAACAAGGCTATTTTGCCTTTTATGTTCAAACGTTTGCTGTAAGAGTGATATGCTAAAGTTTACGATTATATTTTCATATTTTGTTAATTTATTAATAGATATTTCATTATGGCAAAAGTGAACTCACGGAATATCATCGGATCGCTGATTAAAACTGCAGTGATGAATCAAGGTTCGTATAATAGTGTACGCAGACTAACGACAACGTTTCGGGCAAAGATCGATATGAGGTGAGTTTGTCTCATTCTACAATTTTCGTCATTGAGGTAATATGCACTTTGAAAGTAAAAGACTTAATCTTTCGCTCAAATTTTCCACAAGGAATCTTTCAACCATACACTTTCAAACTTAAGAATAAAAAAGTTGGCTTACCTTACAAATTTTGATACCAGAGAAAACAATTACTCAAACATTTACCGATATTCGAAATTCAAAATGGCCGCCATCCCTATGTTAACTCCATGTAGAAAAATAAAGTTTCGATTTTCAAAAAACCTAAGACAGTGAAAGTTTTTCGTACTCAAAGAGCTTCAAATTGAGCCCTCGATAAGTGGTAGATCAAAAAAGAATTGTAACAGTTTGAGAGTCCAAATATCTGTCCTCTAGACGCATTTTACCTTTAATTGTTCTATAACAGACACTTATAGTGTCACATTCTGATTTTGTTGTATACTTATGATAACTTGTTTCTTTTAACTTTGCGTGCTGAAGAGGTAAAAACGCCACGTTCATGACTTTTACGACCAAACATCCACATATTGTCATTACTTCATAATTGATCAGTATTTGTTTTTTCCTCCTCTGGTACTAGAAAATCAATGTGTTTTTTAGTTCTTAGATAAGATACATTACAGACAGCTGAATAGTACAGTACGTTAGACTGTACAGTAGCAGATTTTGAATCAAATCATAATGATATTTTCTTACCACAAATATACCAAGATATAAAGTCATATAGGGTCATAGCAATGTCCTGTTGGAGTAACGTAGACATTTGGCGATTGAAACAACTTTTAAAAGTCGGGAATTCACTTTATAGTATTTGGCATGTCGAGTAGGCACGAAAAGTTTAGAATTAGACTATATCAGAAATATTGGTCATCGACTGAATTTCAATCTAGATGAAACCAGTCTGATTCCTAACGCCGTAATTTATAGTATTTGAGAAATATACGGGGCGATACTTATCTATTGTCAAACCCCCATGTTATGACTGTCACACCATTTTAGAAACAAAAGTGTATGTTGAGGGCCTAGACATGCATCTCATATCTCAACCTATATGGAAAAACAAACACAAAAAGATATAATTATTTCATCTATGTTGTGTTCCAGACTTGTTTGGCTGCATATCTTTGGTATTCATGTGAATGTTTTTTAATGAAATACATGAATATCAGCTGTATGTACTGTCCCACTTTCGACGACATCCTAGGATGTGTGGCGGTCAAGCAATGTGTTTGTTACGAACAGGGAATTTCCAAACAGCACTATCACTGATGACTTGCACTGCGAGACATTCATGACAATTTATGATAATAAAGACTTCAGGGAGTAAAACGTATCTAGCGAAAAATGAGTCAATTGTATGAACCTTATATACTTTCAGATCTGATATTCATGGAATGAAGTACGAACTCCTGTCTAAGCAGCGTATAGAGGAGGCAGCTACACTAGTTACCGAGGAATTAACCAAACACAATCCAATGAATCGTCATCTTCGAATCCCCTACGAAATATATAATAGCAGAAATAGGGCAATGTTGGAAGGAGCCATGGAAAACGGCATTGTTACATGTGCATTTGATGCTCTATCGAACAAAATGGTGGGCATTGGCACATTTGCGTTAATTTCTAGCTTGGATCAATTTGAATATCTTCTTGATCCAACAATGTGTGACGAATTCAGTCCTATACGTCTGCTAAATAGAAAACTAATGGAAATGTTTTTCAACCTGGATGAGGTTAGAGAATTGCAATCTCAAGGTCGGCAGTTTTTATCAATAGATACTGGCTCTATGAAGGCAGGTTATCAAAAGACGGGACTAGCGACACATTTCATAAATTGGGCAGTTGACATAGCTAGGGCGAAAGACGTGATATTTGCGATTGGAAGGTCGAGCAACTTGGCAAGTCAAATGTTATATACTAAATTGATCGATTTTCAAAAGCTCGGGGAAATTGTATATAGAGATTTTGAAATAAATGGTGAAAAACCCTTTGATAATATTGATATACAATGTGAAAGTGCTAAAATCTTTATTCGTAGGTTGCAGCTCGATCAAGGAATGAAACAACCAATGTAATTAGTTATATTTGTAGGGTTCAGTACCACAAAGGCAAACAGTAACAAAGTGAATGAGATGGTTACCACCTCGAAAAAGAGGGTTTTAACTTTTTCTGAAGCAAGCAATCTTTAAACTATTGTCTTCCATACTCAAAATAAAGTATTCATCTTGCCGAGTTTTGTATCAGATCAAACACAAAGTCCAAATTCTAAGGATATCGGAAATCTAGGATGGTCAGTCACCATATCTTGTGTAAACTCGAAAGGGAAAATTTGAATTTAATTTTCACAAAAGCCAGACGTTGAACATTTATTTATTCAACAGGCTTCTAAACGAGTCCTGAGAAGCAGCATGCAACAAGCAAGTATTGTGAACTTTGGAAAGTTCCAATACCTGTGAACCCTTATTTAACTTCATACTATTACTAAACACAGATATCTGTCCGATCAGTATCTGCAGCAGAATTCGTCAAATTTGGTGCAGTTATTTCGCAGTCATATGACTAATTACAAAACTACATTTGATATGCAAAGAAGCTGTTTCTTATCTTGACACTGCTCAATGCTTCTCAGTACAATTTGGTTTAGGAATTTCGGGGTTGTATCACTAATAACAATTTTTTTTTTTAAATATGTAAATGAGCAGATAATTGAGATGACATTTATAGTATCATCATAATGTTCTGAGATTGTCACCAGTGAAAAGTTTCATGAAATTTTTGTGCAGTATTTCTTGATATATGTTGACATTGCCATTACTGTATCCATAAAAACCATTATATAAAAATATAATATAATTATACATTAAAAATTATATGTCATAACTTCATTAATATTCAAGCCACATTAACCAAAATCTTATCACTTCTTGCCATTAGCGTACGGTACCTGTCTACAAAATCTGACTAGAATCCGTTTTGGCGTTTTTTAGTTATCGTGTAGACAGACATACAAACAGACATCGCTATGACATTAGTTCAGGTATGTGAACAAGTGAGTCTTAAAATGATTGAGATAATTCGCGCCTCGAAGGAAATGTACAGAATTATTTGCTCAATCTTTACTTTTGAGAAAATTTAACCTTTCTCTTAAATAATGAAAAATAAATGTCAGGGTTCATTGTGTAAAGTTCCGCATTTGAAATAGACATCAAATCAGGTCCAATAATCGTTATCATTCAAGGTAAACTGTGAAATTTACCAGGTCCAAGGGACATATAGATGATGACAAAGGCAATGGGGCCATCTTGAACCACGAAATAGTGGTGGTACCAGGTGTCCGGAATGGGTAAGCGTACCCTGCCAGCTACCCGTCAAGATTGACCCAAAGCGACAAATTCATTGTTATTTGGTGAATTCACCAAATTACTTTTGTGAGTCAAAATTTGGTATGCTGTCACTCATCATTTGAGAAACAGACAGGTCATATTTTGATACAACATCTCCGTATCTACCGTAGAACTTCTTAAATGATTTCACTAATCTACTTTCTGAGAATCCTTGCCTCACTAACTTTTGAGCTAATAGGCTGTGTCTAACTCGAAAGTCTTCATATGAATGGCATGCTCTACTGTATCTGAGGAGTTGTGAAATATACTCACCATAAGCTGGAGATGATGGTATATTGCTCGACAAAAAGGGAAAGTTTATGATTTCAAAATTGAAATCGTCTCTTTTGTCATACAGCTTAGTATATAGTGTATTATGTCTAATTTCAAACAATACATCTAGGTATGATGCCGAGTCCACACTTTCAGTTGTTTCTTTTATTTCTAAATCATCTGGGTAGATGTGGTGTAATTGGATATACCAGGATTGTTTAAACTGATGAGATCATCAATATATCTGTGGGTGTTGTTAAATCGCTTGGCAATCCTTTTACACCCAGATTTCTGAAGTGATTGCATGAACAGCATAGAGCAGCATATCTACGGATATTTGTAATCCAGTGTGACAGCAACATATACCCTTTGTATACTCAGAGGTAAAATATGAATTAGATTTACGCAAAAGCGAAACAGTGAAAGTTTCTTTACTCCACAGTCTTCTACATGAGTCCTAACAAGCAGCAGGCGAACAAGTATTGAGAACACTTGAAAGTTTGTATACATCTGGCAGGATTCTACCCAAGTTGCTCTTTTCTGATTTTATTCCTCTGAACATTTAAAATTTAAAATATTTTTGACATTTTGAGATTTTACAGGGACTTCTTGCAGATTTCGTGTATTGTATTTTCCAGGAGTGGCTTTTCTTTGTAGATTTAGTCCTTTTGCAATAAATAGTTTTAAGTTACAAGGCTGTACCCCTGTAGCTAGCAGGCATTTTTCAATTTTTTTTCAGAAAGCTTTCGTATACGATTGGTAAACCGTTGAACTCTATAAAACGTCTTTTATGAGTAATAAATACCCTTGACGTTCCAAGATACCCGTCTATCTTCGCGTACGTTTGTTCAATGTGACCCCAACCCCAAGCCAAGCTTGCTTACGCTATGATATTTGTTCAGTGTTTTCTGTATTGCAATGATATCCTCTCGATTGAAAGTATATGTCTGCCAAGAGGAGACAGAATTGGCCTTCCCGGTCACCATGAATTAAATTTAGGACATTTTTTCTTCGCGAACACGGAAGTCTAAAACTAAGAGTTTTAAGAAAGAAGCGCGTATACGACCGAGTTTTCAAATCTTAACCTTGGTTAACATCACGGCTGGGGTAGAGTAACAGTGTTGATATGAAAAGTTACCTGATCTTTGAAGGAATCGCACACACTACAAGAATAGCCTGTTCTTTGGTAAAAACAAAAGATAATATGCATTTTTCCGTTATTATATACCTTACTTTATGTAGCGTTTATGAAATCTCACTTCTGGAGCCCGATTGCAGGAGTAAGCCTTCAAATTTTAAGTCACGGGGAGAAACTGTCCGGTGGTAAGCAAGAAAATAGACCTTTTGCATGAGCTCGTTTATTCAGACAGACCTCAAGTCCATTTCGGGGCGGTCTTCCATTTTCAAAAAAAAATTCTCTGTGACTTAACAGAGATCAGTGACTTAAATCAGTGACTTTTGTCTATGTGCAATATGATTATAGTGTGAAAGAAATGTGCTAGCATCTGGTTGCTGCTGAAGAGCTGATAAGAATGCTACATTTGTGCCATGTAATAGTCACGTCATCATATAGTCGTCCTGATTCTTTAATAACAAAAGTTACGTGGCAACCCTTGATATTCATTCTTCGTAGAGGAGAAGAACGTATCAGAGCGTCTGTTAGAAATACTAAAGGCCAAGAATTTGCTATTTAGAACTGGGTTGCAGCAATATAGTAGTGTGATACATGTCTTTTGTAATCAAATAATATCAGGTCGCATGACATTTAGTAATAGTGGTCTAAATTCAGTAAATTATGATTGTTTTTCATTCTCACTAGCCTTCATGAACCTATCTTTTTGTTTAAAACGTATAGGTAATCCATATTTCAATTTTGACCTGGTCTCCTCAAATTTCCTCCAATCTTCACTATTAAATGGTTGGAGTTCTACATGGGGGGTAATGGAGGGTGCTATGTATAGAACAGGGCGTGAAATCTTTACTTAAAGGGCTTGGGTACCAGTGTTTGCGCTCATATGTTGTATGGATTATGGATGGGTATGACTATGATTATTTTACTTAAGGTTCGACTGCTGGTTGTCAAATGTCAACGCACGTCTGCATCGTAGATATTTTTCATTATTATGAGTTTACTGTTAGACTGTATAACGGGAATACATTGTGCACAATTCCGTAATTCGCTTGTTAAATTGACAGATTCGAACTATGACAAAAACTCACTCACCGAATATCATTTCGCAACTGATTCAAAAGGCAGTAATTTAAAAGACTGGTGTACGCAGGCTGATTCAAAAGGCAGTAATTTAAAAGACTGGTGTACGCAGGCTGATGACTACTTTACGAGCAAATACCGATATGAGGTGAGTTTGTTTCCTTCTACGCTGCAATTTTATTATATTGTCACGCAGCCGAGTAGGTTGGGGCTATAGGGTGTCTTGATGCGCACACGCCTATGTTTTGGCCGTGTGTCTTTCGAACTAGGCTGAAAATCGCAAGAAACGAGCGTTGTTGAAGCAGATAAATTATCAGATGTGAATTTTCGTGAATGAAATGGAACGATCGATGGTTACCTGTGTGGTCTGAATACCGCGAGGGCGATGCATGGACTGAATACGCATGTGACCAATTTTGAGAGGTGAGACAGAGACGGCTGCTTTGGGCCGTACTAGATGTAAATCGGCCCTACTGGTAGCCATGAGTTAAATTGACGACATTTTTTCTTCGTGAACTACATGGAAGGCTACAACTGTAAGAGTCTTAAGAAAGAAGAGCGTATATGACCGATTTTTTAAGGATTCGCACACAGTACTAAAGGTTAGCTTGTTTTCAGGTTAAAGTAAATGATAATATTATGCATTTTTGTTTCGTTGTATCCCTTCCTTTATGCAGCGTTTATGAAATCTTACTTCGGGAACCCGATTGAAAAAATAAGCCGTCAAATTTTAAGTCTCAGGGAGAATTGTCTGATAGTAAGCAAGAAAATAGACGTTTTGCACACGTTCGTTTATTCAGACAGACGTCAAGTCCATTTCGACATGTTTAGAGATATCAGTGTGATATGTAAAACAATACGCTTCCAGGGCTGTCTTCGATTTTGAAAATACATTATCTCTGACTCAAACAATTATAGCTGCGGCTTTTGCCAATGTGTAATATGAAGTATGATGTGATACAAGTGTGCTAGTGTCTGGTTGCTGCTGAAGAGCTTATTAGAATGCTACACCCGTGCCGTGTACTAGTCACGTCATCATATAGTCGTCAAAGATTTCAAATATCGGTACACGCGATACAATCTGAGTCTCCAACAACAACATTTACGTGGCAACCTTGATTTTCATTCTTTGTAGAGAAGAAGAACGTATTAGAGAGTCTGTTAGAAATGGTAAAGGACAAGAATTTGCTATTTAGAGCAAGGCTGCAGCAATATAGTAATTTTCTATTGTAAACAAATGATACCAGGTCGCATGACATTTAATAATAGCAGTCTTGTAAAAGGTCGACCAAGGGGTGAGCCTTTAGATGTTGCGGGTAGTGGAACAAATAGTATGAAAGCAAAGTATCTACCATTATGATTGTATTTCATTCTATTTATTCTCACTATAGCCTTTCTGAATTGACCAGGTATCCTCAAATTTCGTCCAATGTCAATGCATGCCTGCATTTCATAAGGAAATGAACATTACCTTGGTAGATATTTTCATGATCACGAGTTCGCTGTAAGACTCTATAATAGGGTTACTCACATGAAAGGATAAACCATTTACAGATACCAATTGAGTGAAAGTTTCCCATTTGGAAAGTAATCTTCCGTTGGGTCCTACAAATTCATAAAAGAGCTGTACAGTTCAGAAAAACTAATAAAAACACTAAAAAGTATGGGGGGAAAATATGACAAATAAAGAGCAGTAACAAAGTAAAAATTATAATTAATAAAACAGCTATTTGCCATATTATCTTTAATAAAATGCTTCAGTTTGGTTTTAAAACTTGCAAGACTTGGGCTATATCGGATATTCTCTGGCAGTGAATTCCAAATCCTGGAAGCACGCATAACAACAGATCTCTGACCAGACTAGTTCGAAACTGTGGAATTTTCAGTTTGTGCGTCGAAGAGGCGCGTGTAGGTTAAGTATGGACATTCATTATGGAACAAACATGTCAGCAATATACGCTGGAATAAAATTCTCGAAATATTAAAAGACTGAAATACAAGTAAAATAAAAAATATTTTGTTTCACAGAGAGAACATCGGTGGTTTCCAAAAGGTAATTACTCGAAATGTCTAAATCCGTATTAAGAAGGACTTTTAGAGCCTTTTCTGCATTTTATAAACCCTGTCGATATATTTTTCATGGTTGCATTTCCCCGAACAACGAAACAGAAGTCGATAGCAGATTGTATTAAACCGTAGTACAAGATCATTCGAAGATGGGAGGGAATAGATTTCTGTAGACGTATAAGTAAACGAAATCTTTAACTCTCAAGTGACCAATTATCAAGAGTTACACTAATAATCTTCTGAAAGGTAACATTAGCAATACAAGTACCATTTATAACAATATTAATTCATCACGATTCGAGTCTGCACTACGCAGCTTCAGGCGAGACCCAGTTAACATTACTTTGTTTTTGCTCGCATTGATAACCATACCTTTACTTTTGACCCAATTGTTAACAGAGATGGAATCATTTAGAAGTGAATTGTTAACTTGGGAAATCGAAGGACCAGATGAAAGAAGAGTCTGGTCATCAGCGTACATGTCTAAGTTGGAATTACAAGTTAGGGACAATTGTAAATAATTTATAAGAATTGTAAAGAGCAAAGGACCAATAATTGAGCCTTGTGGTACACCAACCATAACTGTTTTGACTTTCTGAGATCTTACCCCTAGACAGACAATTTGTGAACAACCAGAAATATAGGATTTAAACCACTGTAGATCTTTCAGTCAAGACAGGGACACTTTCTTAAGGAGAAAGCCGTGGCCAACAAGATAAAATGCTTTAGAAAGATCTAGAGAAAGGACTGCAGAGAGACGACCATTTTCAATATTTCGAAATAAATTGTTACACATACCTAGTAGAGCTCTTTGACAAGAGTGATATTTTCAGTAACCTGACTGCTTCTCAAGCAGCAAACTTCTATCAGTCAAAAATTTATTAAAATTATTTTGAACATGATTTTCAAGAACTTTTAAAATAGCTGGTAAGATTGAAATTGTTTGTAATTATATATTTCATTAACATTACCAGACCCCCTATAAATCGGAACAACTCATGCACATTTGAAAATATCAGGGAATGTTGCGCTGTCAACCCTCAACTTTGACACGTTGGTAGGAGACAATGAGATGACAGCTGCTCCAACGCGCAATAGCGTTGCGTTTACGTTATCAACACCTGTGGACATAGCTTGTAAGAGTGCCTTTTTAACAATTTCTGATGATAAATAATGGATGTCACAAGTTACATTGTCAAGTTTGCCACGAAGATGATCTGCCATTTGAGAGAAATCTAGATTATTGTTGACGGAAATATTTAGGGAACTTGAAATATTCGAGAAGAAAGAATTAAACGCATTAGCAATAACAGAAAGGTCCGAAGCAAGGGTACCGTCAATCATTATTCGAGTGGAATTATCTTTTACAGGTTTTGAATTGTTATTATAAATGTTCCAAACTGCCTTAGGATTCGAACCTTTACTTCTGAGTTCTTGCAGAAAATACTCGCGTTCTGATTTTCCAATCATTTGAACAACTTTATTCCTTGCCAATCTGTACTATATACATATTCACTTGTTAAATTGACAGATTTTGAAGTATGGCAAAAATCCACACACCGAATATCATTGCTCAGCTGATTCAAAACGCAGTAAGGAAAAAGAATGGTGTACGCGGGCTGATGACTACTTTTGGAGCAAACACCGATATGAGGTGAGATTGTTTTCTTCTATGTCATTTGATTATATTGTAACGTAGCCGATTGGAGTTGGCTGTTACAGGGTGTCTTGATACGTGCACTTCGAGGTAAAACAAGAAGAGACAGCAACAGGTGCACCGAAATACTCTATAAGGCGTCGTAATTTATTAACTGAGTTACACTGAAGTAATACGGTATTGCCTCTATATATCTAGGACAGTTCAACCACGGAGGTGACAATAGACGTCGGATCAACGTCGTCGGTTGTCATTTAAAGGTCTCTGTCAGGTCTAAGAGTGCTCTCCGACCCGTATCGGTCTAAACTCAGCTTATATCGCGAGAAAATCTGCATATTGCCATGGCTTTGGAATGCGTCTTTAATTAAATACAGATGAGTCGGCAAAATCAAACGGCGAAAAAAGAAAAGTCACTCTCATCTAAGTACAGTTTCAAACAGAATGGAACGATATGTCAACACAGAACACGGAGATTCAAGTTTAATTTCCGTTCATTGCTAATGACTGGAGAGCAGTCACTTAAACGGAAAGCAAATGGTTACTTCAAGGTCCGGGCAAACAAGGAGAAAGGAATGACAAGCTGTTTACACACGTCTCTGGGGCAGGCATCTAAAGACTGTAGTGTACACTAAGTTATTCAAGCAGTAAAGCATACCAAGCGATGGTATACCACGAGATTTTGACCAGTTCACTACATCATGAACAAGCGATATCGAGTGCATTTACGATGAAGTGATAATGGTAAAAACCGAGTGATATACTTCGGCTGGTTGTGCTTCATTGCGATTACATCGTGACAGTTTATTGAAATTCTGTGATGGAACGTGAATAAAGGGTTCTTTATCTTGACGAAGAGCTCGGGCGTGTACCACCAATGCTATATCGCGAATATTGTTTGAAGTCTAGACCAATCAGATCACTGCGTTTGCGCCATCAGTATGCAAGTATGGTATAATAACCAATATTGGCTGTTCTCGTGTCGTATCAGTATGAGTGTCATTTGTGCTGCGTTAAACCTCACAAGAAGAAATCGAGTGTCTGGCGTGACTTTACTTTTATTCGGCAATGAGCATAAATATGGTAATTCTTGTTTAAACATGCTTCATTCATCAACTGTACGCAGAAGTCAACAACTTGTACACGCATGAACACCCTGAGAAAATATACCAGAGTAAAAAGTACTACCATTAAACGTTCGACGACATCCATGTGTTTTACAGTATACGAAATCTCTGTTTGAAGAATATGAAATTTCCAACTAACGGTAATGACTAATACTGTGAGATCTTTCACGATAATAAAGACTTTTAATATTATAAAAGACTTTCAGGTGTTAAAAGTATGTACTGAAACTTACTTGATAGTTAATTATTAACCTTTATACTTTCAGATCTGACATTTATGGAGTGAAGTACGAATTCCTGCCTAAGCAGCGGATAGTGGAGGCAGCTACACTAGTTACCGAGGAATT